>JAFLJL010000921.1:48356-60856 GCA_018398815.1 Conus ventricosus
CGATTGGCTCATACGAAAGATTTTATTAGTTTTTAAAGGGGGCAAGGAATAATTCCAAGAATATAAATATGTAAAAAAATACATTTATAAAAAATGGCTTCACTCGTAATGATGATAGGCGGTGCAGTAGTGAATGGGCTTGCTTTTAGCGGAAGTAATTACGCATTTAGTAAACTACGGGATGACGGAGAGAGAAAAAGACATAACAAAGCTGTGGAGCAACTAGCTGCAGCACAAGATCACTATGAAAAGCAGAGAATTGAGCAGTTAATTTTATTAAATAACAAACTGAAAAAACAGGGGCATGCAGCTTACACATTTAAAGATGTTGATCAAGCGATAAAAGAATATTATCTTGTAACAGGTAAACCAATCGAGACATTGCCCCACCAAAATTCAGCGACTTTTATCACCCATCAGAAAAACAAAAGATGCAAGAAATCGCGTTTATTGTCTTTGGCATGACCATCGTGTATTTTGTTGCGCATAATATTTGGCTGAATAAAAAATGAACAAAATCTATTATTCGCCAAAAGGATATTGGAAGGGAATCACGGCAATAAAAAAGCTAAGCCAAGCAGCTGGAGTCAGTGAACAAACAGCGAAGGAATGGTTATCTAAACAAGCGATTTGGCAAATTTATTTACCTGCACCTAGACAAATACAGAGACCACACTTTGTGAATACAATACTGAACGCCCACCCATCAAATGGATCTTCTATATTTACCCCATGATACGATTAGACGAAAAAGATTTAAGTACGCACTCACAGTCATTGACGTAGCTTCAAGATACAAAGATGCGGAACCATTAACAAAAAAGAGTGCTTCTGCTGTTGCTGTTGCTATACAACTGATATACCAACGGGGCCCCCTTAACTTACCCTCGCATGATTCAAGTCGATGATGGAAAAGAATTTAAAGGCCGAGTGAATCAATTATTGTTAAAACATAGAGTTACCATTAGAAGAGGCATTCCAGGAGTTCACAGATCACAGGCTTTGGTTTTAAAACTTTAACAAACAGTTTTGCCGAAAGACTGTTTTTCCTACCAGTATCACAGAGAGCTTATCGACAATTCTCGCAACACAGAATGGGTTAGAAGACTGCCCTCAGTTTTGCGCGCAGTGAATAATGAAGAATTTAAAGGTTAAAACCAGTACAAGCAATAAAAAAACAAAAAAATAGATGTTGCTGAAGACTCCAGTACACCCAGCAAACTATTACCATTTGGCTTGAAAGTAAGGTACCTTATTTTTCCGGGGAAGCAGAGGGGACACTCGCATCAGGGCAACAGATCCAGTTTGGAGTGTTGATCCATATGAAATAAAAAGAATTGTAAAGATGAATCCGCCCGTGTATTATTTACGAGAAACTGACACAACAAAACAACCAGCTCCTCAAAGATCTTTTGTAAAGGAAGAACTGCAAATAATCCCGCCAGACACAGTTCCGCTTTAATTAATTTACGGTTCTCCAATGTCCATATGCATATGAAAACTCTGGATTAACAAACACACGTTTTGTGTTTGTTCTATCTAATGACTTCTTGTTACAACCGTTGTGTTGATCTCATGTAGATTAGATCGCAATTTTACGTTGTCATGACAAAAAGTCTTATTGCCAAACAATGCTTCTTTGTAGTTGTCATGCGATATGTTTGACTGCACAACACTGCGAGATATGCCCTTTGCTTTTTTGATAGTTTTCTCCTGGCTCGAAATACTGTACATTTTCGACCTTAAACCAACAAACTCCTTAATCACCTTTCCAGATAATTCATCCTTCATCTTTCCTAAAACCTTCTTATTAGTAATTGAATGCAAAGGCGAATCTTTAGGGTAATCGGATGTGTCGTACCATCCTGCATGCCCTTTAGCTACTTCTATTTCCATGTCCTTTATAGATGTCTTCAGTAGGGATATCTATAACAAAACTGTCTGTATCTGTGTAAGTACTCTGGACTCAGGATACGAGGGCTTAAAGTAGTCGTAAAGAAATTCTAACATCAAAGCTTTGATAATTCTAAAACAGTAAACCCGATAAAAACGGCTTGTCCAATTTGACTTTCTTTTTTTTCATCATTATGCCAAAAAGCTGATCATGAAATCTTCTAAAGTCCTGATAATTAGGTTTTGAAGTCAGCTTAATTGCTTCGTTCTCTCTGGTGACCAATCTAACATCTTTACGTTTGTGCGGATTCTCCATAGTCTTTCCAAAACAACTGTTGTTCATCAGCTTGAAAAAGTCTTTTTCTGAAGCATCTGTGGATTTAGTTCTGAGATCAGTGTTCTTCATGATGTATGGTTTCATGAACTGTTCTTGATCAAAAGCAATTATACGATGAACAGCTGTCAACTTCAAACCATGTCTTAAATAAAATTGTAGAAGTCTGTAATGACAGACATAATTTTTTTTGCCTCGAAGATTAGGCACAAGTTTAGGCGGCTCTGTTTTTGCCATCTTTAGACTTTCTGCCGCTAAAGGATAGTCATTATGCAGGTCATGGAGTTCATTAGGATATTTAAATCAACTTCTAGAATGAAACCACGCTTTTTGACCCTGCGTCAAACTGCCCAACCACTTTAATGCCTTTTGAATATTTTTCGGTTGTCTTCTGTGTACATTTTAAAGTTGCGTAATGGAAGCGATTGCGCCATTGCCCATCCATACAGATTGTTTGCGTCTAAATACATGAGATAGTTAGCCCTTTTTACTCGGATCATAGTCGTCCAAGTATTTGTTGTTTGCTTTACAGTAATGATGCGACGCCATACTAATTCCCCCCCCCCCCCCCCCCCCCCCCCCGCAATCCGTTTTCAATCATCTGAATCATTGGTAGGTCAGACAATAAATCAATCTGTACTCCAGTAAACTTTAAGAAAGCATCCCAGCTCATCCCGGCGCAGAAAAGTAATGCGCGGGATCCAAACTGAATGTTTCATGCAGGTCTTTCTGTAATTTTCAAAGACGTCCGCCAACAAACATGTATCAGCCATCAAGTAAAGCATCATGATAGTCTCCCATCGTTTTTTCACTCTAACTTCTGCCACGCATCTTGAGCAAGCTGGTAATCAGAATCACTAATGTTTCCTTTCCTCTAAGACTAGAAAAGAACGCGCCTTTAGGAGGAAGTGTGTCTTCGTCAAACCTTTCCCAACTGTCCATGTACTCATAAGGGTAAACGCCCTTTCTAACGAGAGTTGGGTCAAAATATTCTTCCGTTATTGGGCAAGACTTTAAGACATAGCTAGTGACTCTAATGAACCCATCATGTGCTGCATAGAGTCATAAAAAGACATGTTATTTAAAGTGAAACACATGTACTTTTCTGATGACTGCACAATGCATGACACGCTGAAGGAGTCGGTTACTGCTTTCATTATAAGGTGAGAGTCGTAACCTCGCAATTGTGAAAAGAATATAGGCAGCTTCCATGTCTTGGTTCAAACTTTAGTTGAAGATTGCATTTACTGTGCGCTGCTCCTCTGAACTTTCCACTAATGTGATCATGGTCTCTTACCCGCTGGCCACCAAGGCCACCTGTTGGATTCGCTGCGTCTAATAAGAGGCCTAAACCACAAATCCAACAGTGATGTCTGAGTCATACTGTTGTTGGTCTTCAGGCGTCATCATGATTTCAGATAAATTCAGATTATTAGAACAATCATTACGCACTTGCTGCATGCGCTGTAAAAATCTTCTAGCCGCATTTGGGCCTCTGTATAATTCTGGCGTTGAATGAGCGCCATCTGACCTGACAATGATGAAAGCGAATGAGCAAATCTGATGATTACTCATTAAGACTGTTTTCGAAGTTTTTGTGGCGCTGGCCCACATAAGGAACAATGAGTGATTCGAAGTCTGCGTAAACAACATATGGAGAATTTTGCATCCGTTTCCAGTTCTTAAAACTAACTTTAACTGCCTTCTGGGGCGTAATTAGTTCTGTATTACAGTCAACGGGGCCGATACAATGTTTCTTATGTTCGCTCGCGGCTGAACAGATGGATTCTTGTTAACATTTTCTGCAGAATTCTTGTTTACGTCTTTGTTTGAAGTATGCTGCATTAGTCTACTCATTGTTCGTATCAAAGTGTAATGTGGTAGCGGTGAAAACATCAGCAGTAAGTCAACATGGCTTTTGTCTGGCTCGCCAATCGTTGGACTGTTCTTGGACACTTTAATTGGTTGTAGATTTGTTTCCTCATCCCATGTGTAGACATTAACAGTTATTGGTTTGTTTTGTTCTTCAAACTGATCAATTTGATCTACGCTAACAGGAAAGGATATTCCATCGAAGTTAAGATCATTAATGTAATCCCAATAGTTAGACACTCTCTCTGCGTTTTTGCCAACATAATGCAGCCTTGCGAGAACACCCCACATGAAACATTTGTCGTCTGTATTCTTTATGTTTAGAACTGCTTTTTTTGCAACTAATGCTGGGGGCAGCGGAATGTAAGCCTTGCCAACATCGGTGCATACTTAGCCTGTTTTAATCTATCTCTAAGACTTCGCCCTCTGACCAACCAAGCCTCTCATTTTGGCTTCTTCAGCGGCCACATCAAACTGTGTAAGCAGTTCGTCTGCCCAACCGGGTGTTAAGTCATTAGAGGAAAGAATAGTCTGCTGTTTAGTCGAGACCCAGACTTCTAGATTTTCTTCATTTATTGTTACATAGTCGATTAAAACAGCTAACATTACTTTAACTGGCGGGTCTATTGTTAGTTTACACTGGAACTTGAGAAATAGCATGATCAACGCTTGCCTGTACGTTTCCTGGATTAATAACTTCTAATCAATATCATTCAGTGCTCTTGATAAATCTTCTTGCATTGCTTCAAACAATTTCGTCCGGTCCTTCATATATCTTATCCATGCTGAGTTTCTTTTCTAACTCAAAATATTTATTTAAATCAAAAAAAAATTAATCAATATCGATGGTCTTTTTGTGTTTAGACTCATAAACTAAAGTATAAACACCCTTTGGCGTTGTAATGTGAGCTGTTTAGAGCAGAGTTTAATGTTTCGTTTACTTTTTTTAAACATTCCTTTTTTATCTGTTCGGGGTCTGGCTGTTGAGAAAAACTTGTCCTTGCCTTTCTTTGAAGATCAAACTTTGTCTTTTGTAGTCATTAAAATCAGCCTGTAAACGGCTAAATTCTTCATCCGTGATGTTTGAGTCAGCTAGTGCTTTATTTATTATCAGATTGAAGGAACTAAGTTTAGCTGTTATTAGTTGAACCATAGCTGTGTGCTTTTGGAGTTTAGTTTTTATTTTTTTGCTAGCAGCACCTACAACTAATGAACACAGCCGAGAGCTAAAGACAAACCGCTAGAGGTAAAGCTGCGGGTACGCCTATGCCCGTTGCTAAGAGACCAACACTCGTTCCTGCTGATGCGGCGCTTATAGTTGATGCCCCAGTATTAACATAGGTAACAGCATTAAAGACAGCAGAATACCTTCGTTTGGCTTGCTGTATTTTGAAAGGTCCTGCTCTAGTTTTTGTTGCATTTGTGTAATGTTTGTTAATCTAAAGGTTTTTACTTCAGCAGCAGAGACGACCTTAGAGTCGATGTTGCCTTCTATAGCAGCAGAGTCGTCTACTATACTCTTCTTTTGGTACTTTTGGATAACGCTGAGTAGGCATGCTTTTTAAAAATAAAAAAATAATTTAGTATAGTATACTTTGTAATTTGTTATCTTCAATATTCAGTCTGCGCATCATATAATAAAAACAAATACACGTTAAGGGGTTTATCGGCCTCTTTTTCTTTATCAATTTGAATGTTTATTATGTCTTTAATCTTTCTCCCACTTCTATACACCTGATTATCCTCTGTCGTCCTTAGGTCAATCCATAAGCCGTATTTTGTTGTTAAATAATGATCAAGCCTAACGCTGTGAAGATGTAGATCTTTAGACACAAGGTCAACTGTTGGATTTCTACACCTCCCGCCCCCAAACAGTTTTCTTATTTCATCAAAATGATGATAAGGTTTAAGCCCGCTAGCGTAGATTTGGTTAGGACTGCCCTCAATTGTACATTGCACTTTCGTTATTTTAGATTAACAAAATTTTCAGTTTGTCTTTTAAATGGTTCTTCATCTTCGCACAGCAATAAAATACCTTTAAGCGAATTTGCTGGCCACTAAAACTAAAATTCCATATAGTGTCTGCCCTGCTTTGGGATATGTTAATGATGATGCACTCTTTCGTAATATATTGCTAATCTTGACTTATATTGTTGCTCCAATCAGCTCTGCTAATTTAGGGTGGCTAACAACGTCAAACTCTAAAACGCGATGTCAGAAATGCTGTACTTTGCTTCGGTGTCTGATGATTGATAACGCGTTTGTATTCATTAAAAGTTAGTTCATATGACAATCTGTCTTTTAACGCTCCTTGAAAGTATGGAGCATGCGCTTTTAACAACTCAAAATCTAAGGGTATGGAAAAGCGATTACCATATACGCATAACTTACAGCTAAAGCCTTTTGCTGCTTTTTGCATCTGCGGGACTTCGGCGTCTATTCTAAGTTTTAGTGCTTCTTCATTTTCGATTCCTTGAAATGCAAGATCCTCCCTTTCATTCGCGGTTAGCCATAGATCAGAATAGGTTAAAAATATGTCTGCATTGTGTAAAGAAAATACTTCTTTCCCCTCAAGTTTTATAGAAATTTTCTTAACGATTGCCCGCCCCAAATTCTGAAACAACTGTCCTGTCTGGGTCTGTTTCTGATGCGAGTTCTATTTTGAAAGTAAGTCGTGCAGAGCCTGGCACAATCACATCATCCGCTCCTAGGTCTGGAAATCTAACAGTAAGAATTTGATCCGCATCAATAGTAGATGGATTATTTGGAACAGTAATATTCCGTTTATTTCCCTGCACGCCTCGGGCTTTTCAGGCTTCTATCGGGTCAAGAATCGACGACCATATTCTTGTAACATTTTTATAAAAACAAATAAAAAGTTAATTATTTAAAAACATGGCAGGCATTGAAGATGAAGATTATGATATTCGTGATCTTGGAGACGACATGAGTGATGAAACGGCTCCTTTAATACAGCATCGCTCGGAGCTCTCATTAGAGGATGAAATAGCCGAAGGGGAGCAAAGGCGTGAATTAACAGAAAGTAAAGTCAGATCATTATACCAAAGTTTAGAACTAGAACCTCCTGAAACTATATACCTGATGATTTTAAACTAAAAGATAACCATTTGTATTTTAGAACCGACAAGGAGAACTTGTTCCGCTTACGTTTAAACGAGACCCATCAAAGTTTGTAGGCATGGGTACAATTACTCAAAAGCTCAGTGTGAGCGAGCGGATCGCCTTGGCTTTACTAAACCAAAATTAGATGTGGAAGCAGTTGCTGCACTTCAAACATACAACAAAACTCCCACAAACCCCAAAATATAGAACTTCAAGATTTAGGTCAAACATTAGACGAAACAATAAATACAATATCAGAAATCACTGAAGAAGAAGAAACAGCATTAAAAACTATAGATGATCCGCCGCTACAAGAAATAACAGCTGTTAATACTGCTTTAAGAATAACCAGAGATAAATTAAAAAACCTATTTAGCAAAAACTGGATAAACTAAATGAGATATAGAAAAAGAAAAAAAAAAAAAACTCTCTGAGGCTGACGACGCCAACTTAGGGTGTGATGTTAAAGAAAGAATAAAACAAAGACTAAAAGATCTTAGTAAACAAAGATCATCAACACTAGAAGTGTTGTCTGCTATCCAAGAACAATTCCAAACTCAAGTAAGCAGAATAAGAGAAACTATCCATAGAATCTTATATGAAAACACAACGCTAGCAGAACGAATACGAACACGTTTAGAGAGCAAGGTGTACACATTAGCGAGCGTTATACGGCCTTAGGATTTGCAATAAGTACACTGGTGATGGCTATTATGGGCGGTGGTGGAGGGCAAAGTTCAGTGCCTCCACCGCCATCGCCTCCACCTGATAAATCATGGGTAAAAAAACAACTTGATCATCTTGCGAGTTTATTAAAAAAAATTAGCCGGTAAAGCTATAGACTCTTTGCCAGGTATATTAGGGAGTGTTATTAGCTGGCTTTTGTCTGCTGCAAGCAAAGTGTTGGCTTTATGGCTGAGCACTTATGGGCATTAGTTCTCTTAATAGTTGGGTTAATATTAGTAAGATAAAGACCGAGTATCCTAGGCCAGTTAATCCAATAACAAGTGCTGTCTTTTCATATCATGGTCATTACTTTTTTGCGGTCTTCAACGGTCTTCGGGCTTTGGACCTAGGGATTGGATGACTTAATCTTGGGTGTTTTTTTTATTGTTTGTAATATTACTGGCCCAGAATTTATATCGTTTTGCCCGACCTTCTGTTCATTGCCTGCCACAAGGATTTCATTGTTGTAGTTTATTATTATTCCTACCTGGAGTCTGAGGTCAGAAGGTAGCATGTAAAAACCAGTACCAACAGCAAAGTCTACTTTCGATCTTGCGTATTGCAAAACATTTTGGTACCTTTTAATACTTGAAGGCAAATCAACTGTAGAATTAATGGCGTCCTCTAAATTTGCTAAGTATTGTTTTTGTGCATCCAAAGCCAGTAGAAGGATCAGTTATGCTCGACCTTGTCTGTGCTTGCGAACCTAGCAAACACCAAACGTAAGTACGAACAGAGTCGTTTATTCGTTCTAATCCTGCTTTAGTTAGGCCCTTAGAAGTGTCTAAAATAAATGTTGTCCATGCTGTTTTATTGCTCTTGCTCTATGGACCCTAGGTGAACAGTTGTGCCTGAAGAGAAAGATGTATAAGGAGGATCCCAGTCATAGTTATACTTCTGTGCACGCCCCAAAATAAAGGGTGCCTAAGCCATGATTGCGGTCCGAATTTTGTCTAAAGTCTGTCTTAAACATAATATTGAATTCGTTACAAATCCTTTCAAAAGCCTTCATGTCTATTCTGTTGCTGAATGGATTAAACGGTTTGTCATTTGTAATGGCGCTCGCAGTTCAGTCAAAATACGTCTGAAGGTGTAATAAAATGAAATCTGTACACTGACCTCACCAAAGGATCAGGATGATTTAGATGATCAGCATACGATACTCCACACCCGGTTGTTGCACAAAACACAGCAAAGTTTAACTGGTTCTGATAAAACTGCATTGGATGACTGAACCACACTTTTGGGATGTAGTCTTTTTTAATAGGGGTTAAGATATCTGCTTAATGGAGTACTCACCTTTACTTGAAAGGTGTCAGTCTGGGTCACAGAAATGACAAGAGTATCAGTTGTTATATTTTTAAGATGGTAGTGCGGCCCAACAGAATATTTTGCATCAGTATATTAAACGCGCTCATTTTTATTTCGTTAAAAAAATGTTTGTAACAATAACAACTCAAGACAGTCCTTCGTCTTTAGAACATGCTATTGATTAACGATTGTGGAAGTAGAATGGTTGCGCTTCATGAAATATTTTACAAAGTCGGATGGTTTAATATTACTAAATCCAAGAAGAATAATAAGATTCAAAAATTTGATAATAGAGGAAACTTAGTTACCAGTTATCATACCTGATGGTTATTACGGGTTTTGCTCACTAAAAGAAGAAATGAGTAACTTAGACATTACTCTCAAACTTAACAATGCAAATCTAAAAACAATGTTAACATTCATACCTGAAGAAGAAGAAGTAGGTTACCTTTTTAATGTAGAGCTAGCTAAATGTTAGGCTTTGCAGATGACAATCATGATTTATAGTTACACCAGACAAAACTACTTATGAAGGAGAAAATCCGCTCGATCTTGCAGTACATTCGTTACTCTATGTTCATTTAGATGAGTTGAGCACTGATGAAAACTTATATGATGGAAGGCCCTCAACTGTTTTAAGAGCTCTTCCGTCTGGGAAAGCTGCATATTGCGATTATGAAATTATACAATTCCCTAATTTACAGTTTAAAAGATTAGTTTGTGGGAGGGTCGGATCATTTAATATAAAAATCAAGACAAAACAGGAAAGTCGTAAAATGTGATAACCTGCACATTGTTTTGGAATAAATAAATAAGTTGTACTAAAAATGTCGCGTGGACCAGAAGAACCGGGAGTTACATTAGCGCCTGTAAGGTGTATAACCTTAGAATTAAAAGACCTTGCAGACGTTGCGGACTTTGAACAGAATGGTGAGATAGGCGCTTTGTATGGTTTTGAGTACACTAAAGATGGTGATTAATAAACGTAAAGAGGTTGCGACAACAAAAAGTTTCCTAAACTAGAACAGCTGCGCAATCTAGAAGCAAATAATGTTGGCCAGTATGAATATAAAATAGTTCGAAACCTGACCTCAAATGGCACTTAGAACCATATTTAAATGGAAATATAATTTTGAATTCATAAGCCCATTTACATTTTTTAGCCGTCAAAAAAGTTTCAGAAAAGCATTCAACTCTGGCCCTTTACACGTAAGTCTTATGCGGACGACAATAGTCGAAAGAAATTGAAATATCGCCGTATGGGAAAAACAGTACATCCTCCACAGAAGAGAAACGGTTTTAAAGAAAGCTTCTACAAAATTACAGTTCTTTCCAAGCAGAAAATTAGGAGACACGTTCACAATAATATTTGAAATTTCTGTCTTTAAAGATGTGGAGAGGGATGGGGTTGTGGGCGTTAGTGATGACCTTATAAAAGGAATTAATATTAGCTGGCAAAACTTAGACGTTAAACATCTTAAAGTTACCATCGTCGTTCTTCACAATGGTGAGGATATTAAGGTCATAACAACAAGCAGCAAAATCAATGTTGACTTAAATAGAAACAATTTACAGAACTGAATTGGATTAATGTTACACATTTAGGCCTCATAGGATTTTATTATACTGAACAGGTTTTGACGGAGAGCATGATAAAAATAATAACTGGATTAGATTAAGTTCTGTTATAAAACTATGGAGCAGTTAAACTTTATGACAAAAACCCTCATTGTTCATTAATTTGTGGACAAACTGGTTGTGGGAAAACAATATTTGTCCTCAACCTATTACAAACAGTTTATCGTTATAATTTTGCTCATATTGTGATTTTCTGTCCAACGCTTGAATTTAACAAAGCATATTATGATAGAAGGTTCATATGGACAGATGATGGCATATATTTAGTTGATCCTAGCAATAAGCTAAGTGGGTGTTTAGAATACTTTTATAAATTTTTAGGGAACGCAGACACTATTTATTATAGATGACGCTCGGCAGAAAAGACATAGTTAAAAAAAAAACGCTTTGGTCGAAACTAGCTTTCAGTGGAAGACATGCTGGAATAGTGTGTGGATTTTATGTCAAAAATATAACCCGTTTTAAAAGACTTTAGAGAACAGTTAAAGACTGTAGTTTATTTCACATGAAAGACAGAGACGCATTTGATGAATGTATGCGTGAAAATGATGTTATGAGAATGATCAGGAAAAACGCAGGATTAAGCAAAACTAAAATCTGAAAAGTTTAGTAAATTAGTATTGAAAACGGATAATCCTACACAGTATGTTTGTTTGTAAATAATCGTTATTTTTTGGTTATTGAAGTCTTACTTGTCAGAGAACTAATAAATATTTATTTTAGCTCACCCGGTCGAAACTAGTTAAGTGGGTGGGGTGGGTGAGTAATAGAGCGGCAAGCCCCAGCTATCACGTGCGTGCGTTCAAAGCACCCACAAAGTTCAAAAGCAGCCTTTGTAAGTGAAGCAGAGCGTAGGCACAGCCAAGCCACTCGGCGGTTATGCATAACCGCTATTTTTAGACCCACGTCATGCGTTTGTGGCGTTCACTGAGAGGGTTGCAGTTGTTCGGCGGTTATGCATAACCGCTATTTTTAGACATGACGTCATGCGTGTGGCGTTCACTAAGAGCATTTACCTTTCACATATTACCCATGCCACTCGGTTTAAAAGACAGAGACGCATTTGATGAATGTATAAATCCTACACAGTATGTTTTGTTTGTAGATAATCGTTATTTTTTGGTTATTGAAGTCTTACTTGTCAGAGAACAGTAAAAAGCTCATTCTGGAGTCGCCCGGTCGAAACTGGTTGAGACCGGGGGAGCCAGAATGAGCTTTTTACTGTTCTCTGAGATTGCATCTCTTAGGAGATCCAAATAAAGGTTGTTCTGTACAATTCTTAGCCACTCACAATGCTTGGGTTATTGAACAGCAGAACTGACCATTCAAACTGTTCCATATCTTTTGATCTCCCTTGCATCCTTGAATGGATCCTCAAGCATAGGCTCAAAGATTGTCCCCTACATTTTATACTGTTTGCATAATGCTTTTTAGTTTTTCAGCAACTTTTTTCCTCTCCACACTTTCGTTTTATTCCATTTTACTACCCTTCGCTGGCTGCTTTGGGGGTGCTGTTGGATTCTTTTTTGAACCCTTGGTGGGAGAACACCGCAGAATTATGGACTGTGGTGTGTCTCTATTTGACACCAAGGGCACAGACACA
>JAFLJL010000921.1:68356-70856 GCA_018398815.1 Conus ventricosus
TTGTAATTGTTCCATCTGTATCAACCGTGCCATCATTCAGGAGCTCCAGAATCTCCTGAACAGTTCCAGCAACATCACTCAGACTTATTGGGATGCTGCCGTGGTCATGGTCAGTATGATATTCTGTCCACACTGCATTCAATTCTACTGCAATGTCTGGACATTAACAATACTTGAATCGTAACCACAGCTAGAACAGCAGCAACAGCAACAACGACAACGGAGACGACGACGAACGAACCGCCTCAGCCAATTCAAAATGACACGACACCTGCGCATACATTTTCTTGTGTGTAAACTTAAGGTAGATAATGTTCTGGTTTGTTTGTTTGTTTGTTTGTTTTGATTTCTGGACGCTCTTTATCAAGGGATTTCTTTTCATAGGCTTTAGTCCAACACGATGTTTGTTTTTATACTTTACCAGGTATTGTAAGATGACAATATTCTGAATATGAGAGGAAACAGCTGTTTATTCAAATAATAAATATACTGATAATTATTGTGTCTCATATTACAACAATCAGTCAAAGACACAGCTACACACGCACACACACCCCAACACACACACACACACACACACACACACACATACACACCCACCCACTCTCTCTGTCTGTCTCTGTCTGTCTGTCTGTCTGTCTGTCTGTCTGTCTGTCTGTCTCTCTCTCTCTCTCTCTCTCTCTCTCTCTCTCTCTCTCTCTCTCTCTCTCTCTCTCTCTCTCTACTCTCTCTCTCTCTCCTGGAATAAACGGCAGCAAGAGCACAGACTGCCCAACATAATAAACCACGAAGGGAAATGTGGATTCATTGCAGCTGGACAGAGAAGCTGACCTGTGCACCCGTCTGTTGACAGCCACGGTCAATATGCTGGCTGACACCTGCTGCCCGCTGGACCCGCATAAAGTAAGCAGCCACACACGCTGCCACAGTTACGAGCAGCGATGCGTGCGATAACCGTGAGAATTTAACATTCCAGCTTCTAGGGGTAAATGCGTGTGCTTTCACTTACTTCACTCAGGCGTGAGCAACGCGCACATGCGCACACAGTCCCGTGCGAACAATCATGCGGACACATGCACGTGTTCTGTACAATTCTTAGCCACTCACAATGCTTGGGTTACTGAACAGCAGAGCTGACCACTCAGACTGTTCCATATCTTTTGACCTCCCTTGCATCTTGAATGGATCCTCAAGCATAGGCTCAAAGATTGTCCCTTACATTTTATACTGTTTGAATAATGCTTTTAGTTTTTCAGCAACTTTTTTCCTCTCCACGCCTTTGTTTTGTTCCATTTTACTACCCTTCGCTGGCTGCTTTGGGGGTGCTGTTGGATTCTTTTTTTGAACCCTTGGCGGTGAGAACACCACTGAATTATGAACTGTGGTGTGTCTCTATTTGACACCAAGAGCACAGACACAATCAGCCGTGTCTCCCTGATGAGTCCGATCCAGCGGACGAAAGGCCTAGGAGCAGGCAATACAAATAAATGTGCCTTCGAGAGAGATTATGATGGTTCCCTCAGGCAGCTAGTGAAGGGCTTCTCATAGTTATAATATATTCCCCCATTTTCTTCATCTTCAATTTTTTTTTTTTTTTTTTTTTTTTTTTTTTTTAAAGTTCAAATCTTTGCCAAGTCATTACTATAACGACTGAAGAATTGTTAACCTGCACTTGTTTTCCCCCACTACCTAATTGTTCAGCATTCTATTGTTTGGTCAATCAGTGGGAGATTGCATCTCTTAAGAGATCCAAGTAAAGGTTGTTCTGTACAATTCTTAGCCACTCACAATGCTTGGGTTACTGAACAGCAGAGCTGACCACTCAGACTGTTCCATATCTTTTGACCTCCCTTGCATCCTTGAATGGATCCTCAAGCATAGGCTCAAAGATTGTCCCTTACATTTTATACTGTTTGAATAATGCTTTTAGTTTTTCAGCAACTTTTTTCCTCTCCACGCCTTTGTTTTGTTCCATTTTACTACCCTTCGCTGGCTGCTTTGGGGGTGCTGTTGGATTCTTTTTTTGAACCCTTGGCGGTGAGAACACCACTGAATTATGAACTGTGGTGTGTCTCTATTTGACACCAAGAGCACAGACACAATCAGCCGTGTCTCCCTGATGAGTCCGATCCAGCGGACGAAAGGCCTAGGAGCAGGCAATACAAATAAATGTGCCTTCGAGAGAGATTATGATGGTTCCCTCAGGCAGCTAGTGAAGGGCTTCTCATAGTTATAATATATTCCCCCATTTTCTTCATCTTCAATTTTTTTTTTTTTTTTTTTTTTTTTTTTTTTTTAAAGTTCAAATCTTGCCAAGTCTTTTCATAACGCTAAAAATTGTTAACCTCACTTTTTTTCCCCCCCCACTACCAAATTTGTTCACTTCTATAATATATATATATAATATATATATATAATATATAAATAACAGAGTGGTGCACGCGCGCGTGCTTGCACGAACGATGCCACACACGCACGCAGCACCACATAGGGGTAAGCA
>JAFLJL010000921.1:76499-81499 GCA_018398815.1 Conus ventricosus
CAGAAGAATACATTGCTAAAACAAAATTTGTTTATAAACGATATCTTTCCAATGAGACACCCGTACAGTCGAATGTTTTGCAGGAATCAGAATGAATTGTGTATGAATATGCCTGGTACATAATACTAGTGTGCACCCTAGAAATGTTACATTGCCTAAAAAAACATGCCCAATTGGACATTTAGACAGGACCCTAACAAAACGAAAAAAAAACATCAAATGTAACATTTTACGATCACTCGGCCTTCTATCTCTCTCTTCTCTCTCTATCTCTCTCTCTCTCTCTCTCTCTCTCTCTTTCTCTCTCTCCCCCCCCCCCCCCCACGTAAAAGAAGGTTGTACCTTTTTGTTCTTCAAATTGTGCATGGTATTTCGTTTTTGTCTTGATACGTAGTATTTCTTCTTTATCCACCCATTTGTTTGGTTTGTCTTTTTTCTTTTCTTGTCCACTATGTTGTACTATATGAACTTTTCTGAATAATAATAATTTAAAAAATGAGGATTTTAATAACAAAATATGGTGTGGTTTGTGGAGGTTTGATATGCACTATTGAGGGCCGTTAAAGAAGACGAAAGAAGAAAGTACAAGAGGAGGAGGAGGGAGGAGGAGGAGGAGGAGGTATGGCAGGAGGAGAAGGAGCGGTAGTGTCTGACAAGTGCAAAATAATTCCCTCATAAATTACAAGCCATAACAATACTTCCAACTCAACAGTATTATTATCAAGAAAATGATAACTAGTGCAACAAAACAGAAGCCAGAATCAAAGCTGAATTATGTAGCAATATAATGCTTTATTCCCCGTTTACATCCAACATCAGTCGGACACAATGATGCAGAAGTACGTTGCTTTTCATGGCATATTATACTTTGCACTTAAATTTTAAATCGGAGCTGTGGATATTGCAAAATTGTGTCTGTGTGTGCGTGCGTGCGTGCGTGCATGCGTGCGTGTGCTGTGCGTTGCGTCTGCGTTGCGTGCGTTGCGTGCAGTTGCGTGCGTGGTTGTGTGTGTGTGTGGTGTGTGTGTGTGTGTGTGTGTGTGTGTGTGTGTGTGTGTGTGTGTGTGTGTGTGTGTGTGTGTGTGTGTGTGATCACAGAATACAAAGCACCTACCACTCACACACCACACACACACAACACACACACACACACACACATACACCCACACACACACGCGCGCGCGGCCAGCTGCGCGCGCGCGCGCGCTTTTGGTGCTTAATCATTGTCTCAGCTGCAGAAGCAAGCGGCAAAAGTCTGGACGGTCACAGATCTGACCAAGCCAGCTGCCGGGTTTGACCATCACATGCCCGTTGAGAGCATCACACACCACGCTGTGAGATTTGAACTCCCAACCGGTCAACATTCGTCATCATCAGCATTAGCTGCAGTCCCCACGACAGCTATCAACCTTGATGGAGTAGAACAATGTGGTAGGGAGAGAGTGAGAGTGAGAGAGGAGAGAGAGGAGGAGAAGAGAGAGAGTGAGAGATAGAGAGAGAGAGAGAGAGAGAGAGAGGAGAGAGAGAGGAGAGAGAGAGGGGGGGGGGGGAGGGAGGGAGAAACAGAGGGAGAGAGAGAGAGAGAGAGAGGAGGGAGAGAGGAGGAGAGAGGAGTGAGAGAGAGGGGAGAGGAGAGAGAGAAGAGAGGGATGAGGAGAGCGAGAGAAGAGAAGGAGAGGAGAGAGAGTGAGGAGAGAGAGGCAGAGAAGACAGAGACAGAGACAGGAGACACACTGAGAGAGTGAGAGAGAGATGAGAGACTCCTCGAGAGAAGAAGAGAGAGAGAGAGAGAGAGAGAGACGAGATGTGAGAGGGAGATGAGTGAGAGGAAGGAGGGAGGGAGAGTGGAGAAGAGGAGAGAGAGAGAGAGAGATTACAAATCTTTATTTCATAATCGGTAAAAGTATTGATACAGGTAGCCCTCTGTCATATTTGCAGTTACGATACGACGTGTCATCAAAACACGAGTATACAAACTACGACTACAAAAACAAACACTAGCATACCACATCAACATGCAGGTACTAGCAGCATGGGGTGAACTAAGCAAATGAAAGAAAAAAAATTAAAGTACAACACAAACAATTGATAATAAAAAAAAAGTGCATATATTGAAAGCTATTGACGTATACATTCTATTTCAAAATGTCTCTATGAGGCAAAGAATGCAAAACCAAACAACAACAACACACACACACACACACAAAGTAAGAAAAAAGAAAAGAACAAAGAAGGGGAAAACAAAGGTATGTAGATAAAGGGACCACATTAATAAGTATCCCTGTCTCACGCATGCACTCATGCACGCACACGCACACAAACACATTACACCACACCACACCCACACATACCACATACACACCGCGCACGTGCGCGCATTGCACCCCCGCGCACACACGCACGCATGCACACACACACCCACACACACACACACAACACACACTCACCACACACACACACACACACCACACACACACACAAACACACACATCACTCGCACACACACACCACCACACACAACACATGCGCGCGCAGAGCATTCATGAAGGGTGTTGTGTGTATGTGGGTGTGTGTGTCATCACATCTAAACAATAGGTTACACTTACCATAACAAGGGACAGCATAGAGATGTGGGGGATTTACTGCATATAGCCCCACCGTCTGAAGGCCACCGTTCAATATATAGATATTGCTGTAATAACAAGATTATAATGCCAAAAAACATTATTTAGAAATAATCAATCTGAAAGCACTGGCGTTCTGCACAGGATGGTGCTGCTATTAGTCTGTTTTTCTTTTTGTTTGTTTGTTTTGTTTTTAGTATTGATTAAAAAACAAAACGGACCTTAGTAAACGAGAGGAACAAAACGAAAATTCATTCTTCGTCGTTTTTTTTGTTCTTATAATGAAATGGAACCTAGTAATGAGTGAGTATGTAAATTCGTACTTCGTAGGAGAGAGAGAGAGAGAGAGAGAGAGAAGAGGAGAGAGAGACGAGAGAGAGAGAGCAAGGAGGAGAAGAGGAGAGAGAGAGAGATGAGAGGGATGACGCAGTAGAGAAGAGGGTGGAGAGAGAGAGAGACAGGACTGGGACAGACAGAAGACAGACGACAGACCAGACACAGTGAGAGAAGGAGAGAGAGCGAGAGAGAGAGAGAGACAGACAGACAGACAGACAGGACAGCACAGACAGACAGAGTGAGGAGAGAGAGAGAGAGACAGGGGGACAGACAGACAGGACAGACAGAGAGAGAGAGAGAGAGAGGAGAGAGAGAGGAGAAGAGAGAGAGAGAGGAGAGAGAGAGAGAGAGAGAGGAACAGCATATATACGGACAGACAGACAGACAGACAGACAGGACGAACAGGACACACACACACCACACACACACACAACCCACACACACACCCACACACACACAACAGAGAGAGAGCGAGAGAGAGAGAGAGGAGACAGAGAGAGAGACCGAAGAGAGAGAGGAGAGAGATGAGAGAGGACAAACATATTTACAGAGAGAGAGAAGAGAGAGAGAAGAGACGAGATGAGAGGACGATGAGAGAGAAGGAGAGAGGATGGAGAGGAGAGAGAGAGAGGAGAGGGAGGGAAGAGGGAGGGAGAAACTAGGTCTTTTCGAACCGGGGACAGACAGACAGACTGACAGACAAACAGACCGTTGTGAGCAAACAGAGATAGACAGGCAACGTTCAGAACACGCTGACCACCCACTTCACACATACATGCTACACCTAACCTCAAAAAAAAACCCCATACCCTAGCAAACAACATATCGGGCAGTTCACAAACGGCGGCAACTTGTTAGGAAGGACACTTCGGCTTTCGTCTGTTGCAGCGACCTCACTGCTGCCCGAACGAACAGTATGGTTCAGACAGCAGAAGATAAGCTTACATCATCTGCAGCAGTTTGAATCTGAAGGAGAGAAAGCATACTGGAAGTCAGCAGAAGGTTAGCAATACATATTCTGCAGCAGGTTAAATCTGAAGGGAGAAAAATACGGTCCAGCACGAGGTCAAGCATACATCCATCGCGCTGGTTAAATTGAGGAGGAAAACCTACCGGTCAGCACGACGACAAGCTTACCTTCAACTGCAGCAGGTTGATTCTGAAGGAAGGAAAAAACAAGCAGGAGAGAAACAAAGAGAGAAGCATACATATTGCAGCAGGTTTTAAAATCTGAAGGAAAAAAACAAACAGGAACGGATGTTACTAAACGGTAGGTCATTAAACTAAGGATGCTACCAAATATTGTGTAGTTTCAATGGTTTCCCTACCCTTTCACGCGTCCGCCGGTTTGCATCGGGATCAGTATTTCTTTTTTTTTTTTTTTCTTTTTTTTTTCCAGCGTCAGTTATGTTCACATATTGTCTGAAATGTTGTAAGTTTCACAATGACGCCAATACGCTGGCTGCTTTGTGTACATTTCAAAAAAAAGGATTTTATTTAAAGTAAATCCGCCCCAGTGAACAAGGCTTGTGTGGTTTGTGTGTGCGCGCGCGCGCGCGTGTGTGTGTGTGTTGTGTGTGGGTGTGCGTGCGTGGCGCGTGCCGTGCTGTGCGTGCGTGCGTGAGTGTGTGTGTGTGTGTTGTGTGTGTGTGTGTGGGTGTGTGTTGTGTGTGTTGTGTCGTGTTGGTGTGTAGTGCGTGGTACGTGCGTGCGTGTGTGCAGAAGTGTGCGTGTGTGCGTGTGTGTGTGTTGTGTGTGGTGTGTGTGTGTGTGTGTGTGTAACAGGCAAAGGGTCTTGCGAGCGTGGTCTATTCATGAGCAGTATAATCACTTGTTAAATCCTCCATCAGCGGTAGAGTCTGGCGTATAGATCGGCGTCATCGATAAGAATTTCTGCCTCTTGTTGATACGGCACACACAGGGAGGGAAAAAAATCTGTTTCTTACATACAGCGCGCCAAAAGGGGATTGAGCACGTATCCATGTGTAAGTTACGCTGGAAGTTTAGAGGCAAGGAGCAGTCTTTCCAAGCTGTTATGAT
>JAFLJL010000922.1:5000-17500 GCA_018398815.1 Conus ventricosus
TGGTTGGTTGGTTGGTTGCTCTCTCTCTCTCTCTCTCCTTCTCTCTCTCTCTCTCTCTCTCTCTCTCTCTCTCTCTCTCTCTCTCAAAGATATGCTTTGTCCTCTCTGTAAAGTGTCACAAGAAAATGAGATGCATTTTGTTCTTTGTTGTCCAGCCCTCATGGACATTAGAAATGAACTGATTAAGCCGAAATTCTACAGACAGCCTTCCCTATTTAGATTGACCCTATTGATGTCGTCAGCTTCAACAATAGATGTTAAAAATCTTTCGTTATTTTTGTATAAGGCATTTAAAATTAGAGAAATGGCTACCTCTTAAAAGTTACAAATGATTTGTCTTAATTTGGTATACTTTGTTGCATGTCGCATACATTTGTTTCCAATGTACTATTTCCATACCCCTTCATAAGGGCCTAGGCCTATGTGAATAAATCATCCGAATCCGAATCCGAATCTCTCTCTCTCTCTCTCTCTCTCTCTCTCTCTCTCTCTCTCTCTCTCTCTCTCTCTCCTCCTCTCTCTCTCTCTCGTGTGTGTGTGTGTGTGTGTGTGTGTGTGTGTGTGTGCGTGCGTGCGTGCGTGTGTGTCTGCGTGCGTGCGTGCGTGCGTGCGTGCGTGCGTGCGTGCGTGCGTGTGCGTGTGCGTGTGTGTGTGTGTGTGTGTGTGGTGTGTGTACTTTCGTGCTTGTGCGTGCGTTGATGCGTGTGTGAAAGTCTTTCAGTGGATATGAGTGTTGGATGCGTATGACGTACTGCGCGTGGTACGACTTTCCTTAATTAACTCAGGTCCAAAACGCAAGGATCGTATCACGTGTTCTTGGTGTGGGAGGGGAGAGAGAGAGAGGGGAAGGGAGAGGGGCTGGGGGAGGGGAGAAGGGGGGAGGGTTCTAACAGACACAGCAGCTTAAGGAATTCTGCGCCCTGTTTGGCCTTGTAGTGTGTTGCATTGTGTCACTTCATGATCACAAGAGGTTTTTTTTTTTCTCTCCCTTTGTCTTGGGTTATGTTGGATTGTATCTTTTCTTCCCATGCATTTCTCTCTGTGGAGGTTGGGTTTGCATGGCATTGAATTGTAGTGCGGTGTAGTGTAGTGTAGTGTAGTGTAGTGTAGTGTAGTGTAGTGTAGTGTAGTGTAGTGCAGTGCAGTGTAGTGTAGTGTAGTGTAGTGCAGTGCAGTGCAGTGTAGTGTAGTGTAGTGTAGTGTAGTGTAGTGTAGTGTAGTGTAGTGTAGTGTAGTGTAGTGCAGTGTAGTGTAGTGCAGTGTAGTGTAGTTTATTGTATGGTATTGTATCGCATCGCATCGCATCGCATTGCATTGTACTGCATTGCATTGTATCGTATTGTATTGTATCGTATTGTATTGCATTATATAACTTATCATCACGAAGAATATTTATCTCTATGCACTGCGGATATTATGATAATTATTGTGTGTTTGAAATGTATTGAATAACTTCATTATACAAAGAAATTTATCTGCAAAGTTTGGGCATTGTATTTTGTATAATATTGAAAAAAATCCCCGTAATTACAACGGATTTTTCTATATGATTTTGTGATTGTTTTGTACAATGCTATGGCACAAAGGATTGTTATGTAGCATTGTAATATATGATAGCTTAATATCATAAAGTATTTCTTTGTATGAAACTGTGCTGCTGCATTGTATTGTATAACTTAATGTGTTAGAAAGACTTCGCTGTGTGAAAATGTATTGTTGGATTGCTAGGTATTGTAAAACTTATTATCAACATAGGATTTCTGTGTAAAATATGTACTGTTGGATGGCATTCATATTGTATTGTATTAGATTATATTACAGAACTTTATTTTCATCAAGAGTATTTGTATGAATTCCAGATATTGTAATATTGTTGTGTATTTGCATGGTATTGAAAAACTTCATTAATAAAACAGAATTTTTGGGGGGAGGGGATTTGGGTATCGTAGTGTGTATGGTACTGAAAACCCTGTAATCACGAGAGATTTCTCTACATGTTTTTTGTTTGTTTGCTTTGAGTGTTGTATTCTATTGCACAACATTATGTCACAAAGGATTTCTGTGAAATATTGTACTGTTGAATTGCAATGTGTTGTCTTGTATAGCTGAATGTCTTGTCTTGTCTCGTATAGCTGAATGTCTTGTCTTGTATAGCTGAACGTCTTGTCTTGTATAGCTGAATGTCTTGTCTCGTATTGCTGAATGTCTGTCTTGTATAGCTGAACGTCTTGTCTTGTATAGCTGAATGTCTTCTCGTATAGCTGAATGTCTTCTCTCGTATAGCTGAATGTCTTGTCTCGTATAGCTGATGTCTTGTCTTGTATAGCTGAACGTCTTGTCTTGTATAGCTGAACGTCTTGTCTTGTATAGCTGAATGTCTTGTCTTGTATCGCTGAATGTCTTGTCTTGTATAGCTGAATGTCTTGTCTTGTATAGCTGAATGTCTTGTCTTGTCTCGTATAGCTGAATGTCTTGTCTTGTATAGCTGAATGTCTTGTCTTGTATAGCTGAATGTCTTGTTGTCACGGTCAAAATTCAACACAACCAAAGTGTGGTCCGTCGCCGGCCACTTCAACTGGACATAAGTCCAAACTCAGACATCCCGACGCCTTCAAGCATCGCCTCAGCCAATTTGGGCACAAGGGGGAGGCTAATCCTCATCCTCCACAGAGACGGTCTGTCCAACCAGACGGACTAAATAGCTGACCGACGCATTCACCTGTCGCCTCAGCCAATTAAAGGCTATTTTTAGCTCTCGTGGAGACAGCACTGTCTGCCAGACGGACTAAGCTGTCTGGACGAATGTCTCGATTGGTCTGCCAGCCAACGTCTTGGCGCCTACCCAGACTCATCTAGCCAATTTACACTGACCAGTGTCCACGGGTTAAGCCACACGGCGCCAGTTAAGTAGGAGAGGGGGAAGGTAGTGCGTGGTGGGGGTGAAATCTAGCTAATCAATTAAATGACCAATTGACCACCACAGAGAGTAAGGTGTGTAGGCGTGACTGTCATGATTTGAATATCCATGGAATTAGAGGGAGATAACTTCGGGTGTCAGGGGTAAAAATACTGACCAATGGTACTCGCCCTTTTTGGACAGATCGGAACGAATAAGAAGGATGTGAGAGTGAGAGAACGGTGAGAACGAGGGGAGAACGAACAGAGAGACAGAGAGAGAGGTCTGAGTGTAATCTCTGAGGAAGAGAAGAGCAGAGAGATGAGGGGAGGAGAGGAGAGAACCAAGTGGGGGCATTAGCACGAGATAGTCTGCAGAGGAAGGACTTAGGAGAGATGTGGAAGAGTTGCTAACTAATGAAGAGGAAAAGAAAGAAGAAAAAAAAGAAAAGAAAGCAACCATGTCATTTGATAAGAGCAGACTAGAAGAGAGAGAGAGAGAGTGCAATGCGTTAATGCAGGAAGAAAGAAAGGAGAACAGATCGATGTTGATAGTCACTGTTCTATCCTCACTGGGGTTCGACCTCATACTTGGCCAGCGCCACTTTCATCAGCAGTCCAGCCTGACCGGTGCCAGCAGTCCAGCTTGACCGGTGCAAGTAGACCAACACCAGTGCCAGCAGTTGTGTCGTGTTGTGAAAGTGACAGTGAAAAGAAAAAGAAAAGAAAAGAAAAGACAGTGATTCGTGAATAGTTAAGATCACCTGGCCAGGTAAAGTAGAAATCTATTTATACCCGGGTTAGTTAATGATGTTTTAGACAAATGATTTTGTGAAGTTCAGGAAAGAGAGATGTTTTATTTCATTTGATTCCATATGCATTGATGTTTCGTTCTATGATCATGTGTAGTAAAGTTATAGACTTTACTAGTGGTTTGATGTGACGAATGCATGATATATGATGAGATCGTAAGCAAGCTGTGAGTGTGTTTGGGCTGTGCGCTAGTCCTTCCTCCACTGACATCACCGAGGTTGACAATTTATTGGCGAGCCTGCCAGGATATTCTGGCCCATTTATTTAATTGTTCAACTTCTCAGAGAGGAAGCTGGGTGGGATTCAAGTATTGTAATCCTAAGACAAGGGGTTGTCTTACTGTATGTTCCCAAGATAGTAAAATACTAGGCTTGGCATTGCTTCCAAGATAGTTAATACTAGGCTTGGCATTTCAGCCCCAGAGTACTTATTTCGCACAGATTGCCTATAATTCGCTCTCATAGTTGGGTCAGGCGCTGGGCGTCTTATAAAAACTAACTACGTTGTCCCAAGCTAATATTCATTCATTAGGATTGTGCTATTACGTCACTCGTGTCGGTAACCACCAGTTTGGCTGTCGTAGTAATAAAATCTTGTTCAAAAAAAAAAAAAAAAAAAAAAAAAGAGTGATATAATGGCGGAAGAAAAGAACACCCCTATTGAACAACTTGTGAGCGTCGCTCGTGATTTAGGTTACTCAGGAGATGAGTTGCGTGCATTTGTTGAAAAACCAACAAAAGTGGAAAGAGATAACGCGCGGAAGACGCCGTGTCGCATTGGAAATAGCAGAGCAGGAAAAGGCTAAAGGAGCGCACGAAACAGAAAGATTAAGGGAGACGCAGGAAACAGAAAGAATGAAGCAGGAAACAGAAAGGATTAAAGTAGGGAAACGCAGGAAACGGAAAGATTAAAGGTTCATTAGAGCTAGAGAAAGTGAGAATACAAAGGGAGACCACCGAGGATGGGAGTTCAGTTTCAGTGACTCTGTGCGCAGCTATGCTCCCCGACCCAAGTTGCCAAAATTCTCTGAAGGAACCGATTCGATTGATGCATACATCAGTCGTTTCGAACGTTTGCGACCAGTCAGGGTTGGCCTCCAGAAGAGTGGGCAGTCATTTTGTCGGCGTTACTGACGGGTAAGGCATTACAAATTTTCACTGCGTTGCCAGCAGAACAACAGTCTGATTTCGGCGCTGTGAAGGAATCGTTGATGAAAGGATTTGACCTCACAGAGGAAGGGTTCAGGAAGAAATTTCGTTCAGCTAAATTACAAGCAGGTGAGACGTACACTCAGTTTGGTGCACGTCTAGATCACTATTTTGAGAAGTGGTTAGGTTGAGTGGGACGAAAAAGGAGTTCGCTGAATTGAAAGAGCTAGTTATGAAGGAACAGATTTTGTCAGGTTGCGGCCCTGAGTTAACCATACATTTGAAAGAGAGACAGCCAGAGACAGCAGGAGAGTTGTTGAAGTTCGCAGAGGTGTATAGAGAGGCACGTTTGGGCACTAAGGTGCAGGAGAAACAGGTGCTAGGCACAGGTGAGAAGAGTGCAAGGAGACTAGGAGAGTTTTCTGCAAAGTCTGCAAACCCAGTGGTGGGGCAGAAGGAAGGGCAAAGGGACATTAGGTGTTTCATTTGTCACAAGAAGGGACATGTGGCGAGGGATTGTCGCATGAGGTTCCAGAAGGCAGCAGCCTTGCAAGAGGTGGATAAGGGTCGTCAAGGGAAACGACCTGCAGTGGAACCAAAGGGGATTCAGTCTGAAGAGGGTGGAGTGCAGCCTATGGCTAGCACTGGACAGCAGTCAGTGTCAGGGATAGAGGGCACTAGGCTGAGATGGTTCGTTACCAGTGGAAGAAGGGTGGATTGGCCAGCAGAGGGGTGAAAGTGTTACGAGACACTGGTTGTTCATGCGGTGTAGTACGAACAACGCTGGTCGAGAAAGGGGATTTGACAGGGCAAATCCAGACCTGTACTCTAATCGATGGCACTGTGAGGGAGTTTCCAGTTGCTAAGATAGAAGTACGTACCCTTACTCTCAGGCGAGTTGTCTGCGTTGGTGATGGAGAAAACCCTTCATGATTTGATCATCGGAAATATTCCAGGGGCAAGGGATCCAGGGATCCTGAGTTGTTGACTGCTACAGGGGCAGCAGTTCAAACACGGAGCAAGAAGGAGGGAAAGGTGATAAACCGTTAGTCGTTCCGGCAAGGAAGTCAGGCATAGATGTGTCGCCTGATGAGTTTAGGGCAGCGCAGGAACAAGACCCTTCGCTCGTGAAGTCTTGGGAGTTTGGCAAGAGGTGGAGAGAAACAGGAGGTTAGAGGGGTGAGACAGAATTTCTTGTGAAAGGCGGGCTGTTGTACCGAGTGTTCACCAAGGGGAAGACAGGTAAGGTGACCACTCAGTTAGAGGTACCAGCATGTTATCGTGACACTGTCATGTCAGTGGGTCACGAGTCGCTCATGGCGAGTCATCTCGGCACCGGTAAAACGGCTGACCGAGTCTTTGATGATTTTCATTGGCCAGGGCAATGGCAGACATAAAGCGGTTCTGCATGTCATGTGATGTGTGTCAAAGGTCAGCCACAAGAGGGTGAAGAGGAAGGCGCCTCTTAAACATCCCCCTTTAATTGACACACCATTCAGGAGAGTGGCCGTCGATCTGATTGGCCCAATCTCGCCCTGTTCCAAAGCTGGGCACAGGTATGAGACATGCAAGGTTGCAAGGGAAGGTTTGCAGGAGGCTAGGGTAGTTCAGAAGAAGCAATATGACAGGAAGGTGAGGAAGCAATCCCGCAAGGTGGGAGATCAAGTCCTGGTACTGCTTCCCACGGGTCACAACAAGCTGCTGATGCATTGGAAAGGACCATTCACCATCACTGAAAAGTTCGGTCGGGGTTACCGAATTGATGTGAATGGGAAACCAAAACTTTTCCATGCAAATTTCCTCCGCAAATATATTCAGCGTGAGACTCAGCACATAGGCGCAGCAGCAATCATGGATGAGGTGAAGGAGACCCAGCAGAAGAAGGGGAGATTTTGTTGCCTAAGTTTCCAGAAGAGTCATACAGGGATGTGTCACTGTATGAAGGGCTAGACAGTAGGAGTTCCTAGGTTTTGTTGTCGGAGGCGACACAAAGCAGCCGGAAAGAGGAAAGGTGGAGAAGATGATGAATTCAGAGAGACCAAAGACCAAACAGAAGTCAGGAGTCTGCTAGGTTTTATTGGGTTCTATAGGGAGTTTGTCCCAAATTTTGCTGCAATCACGAGTCCTCTCAGTGATTTGGTCAAGGCAGGGAAACCGGCAGTGGTCGAATGGTCAGACGCTGCAGAGCAAGCACTGCAGACGGTGCTGGAAAGACTAGGTTCCCGTCCCATCTTGAAGCTACCAGATATGTCCAAACCATTTTTGTTGCGGACAGATGCATCAGGTGGTGGGATAGGTGCAGTATTGTTACAGGAGCATGAAGGGTCGAGTTCCCTGTGAGATATGCTAGCAGGAAGTTGACAAAGTGTGAAGAAGGGTACGCAACGGTGGAGAAGGAGTGTTTAGCTGTCGTGTGGGCCGTGCAGAAGTTCCACAAATACTTGTATGGGAAAGAGTTCGTGATAGAGACGGATCATCAACCACTCAAATTCCTGCAGGAGGCGCAGTTGAAAAACAGCAGAGTGCTGCGTTGGGCAATGGCATTGCAGCCCTACAGGTATCGAGTGCAGTACATTCCAGGTCGACAGAATGTCGGAGCTGACTATTTAAGCCGTGTAGTCTAGCAAGCTGCAACTCAGAGGGAGTCAGTCATATCCGGGGTGCTTTGTCGATAATATGTGTTGATGACATTTTATGTTGATTGGATATGGGTTCATTCCCAGTTGGCTATGGTTCATATTTTTGTGTGAGATTTGTTCATGTAAATGTAGTTATGCTTGAGCATACAGTCGCTTGTGTAGTGATGCATTATTTGCAATAAGTGAGGATGAGATTCCTCAGTGAAGTGTCATGGATCGTGATCATATTATATTGTGCTTTCCATAAGAATTGTGAAGAGGAGAGATGGCAAATCCGCAGGTAGGGGAATTGCATAAGTGCGCACAGAGGTCGTTATAAAATGAGTTGAAATAACGCAAGAGCGCACGTCAATGATAACTCATTGGAGTGGTATCCACTAATGATATATTTTATAATTTATAAACCCTTGGTTGTAAAGTATTTTTCAAACTTTGCACGTGTAGCTGTGGTTCAGCAAATTCAGTTGTTGTCTTTTTTGTACCGTTGTTTTGAGACAATGCGGTGCATAGTCTTTTGCAAGGGGAAATTGTCACGGTCAAAATTCAACACAACCAAAGTGTGGTCCGTCGCCGGCCACTTCAACTGGACATAAGTCCAAACTCAGACATCCCGACGCCTTCAAGCATCGCCTCAGCCAATTTGGGCACAAGGGGAGGCTAATCCTCATCCTCCACAGAGACGGTCTGTCCAACCAGACGGACTAAATAGCTGACCGACGCATTCACCTGTCGCCTCAGCCAATTAAAGGCTATTTTTAGCTCTCGTGGAGACAGCACTGTCTGCCAGACGGACTAAGCTGTCTGGCCGAATGTCTCGATTGGTCTGCCAGCCAACGTCTTGGCGCCTACCCAGACTCATCTAGCCAATTTACACTGACCAGTGTCCACGGGTTAAGCCACACGGCGCCAGTTAAGTAGGAGAGGGGGGAAGGTAGTGCGTGGTGGGGTGAAATCTAGCTAATCAATTAAATGACCAATTGACCACCACAGAGAGTAAGGTGTGTAGGCGTGACTGTCATGATTTGAATATCCAATGGAATTAGAGGGAGATAACTTCGGTGTCAGGGTAAAAATACTGACCAATGGTACTCGCCCTTTTTGGACAGATCGGAACGAATAAGAAGGATGTGAGAGTGAGAGAACGGGAGAACGAGGGGAGAACGAACAGAGAGACACAGAGAGAGAGGTCTGAGTGTAATCTCTGAGGAGAGAAGAGCAGAGAGATGAGGGAGGAGAGGAGAGAACCAAGTGGGGGCATTAGCACGAGATAGTCTGCAGAGGAAGGACTTAGGAGAGATGTGGAGAGAGTTGCTAACTAATGAAGAGGAAAGAAAGAAAAAAAAAGAAAAGAAAAGCAACCATGTCCATTTGATAAGAGCAGACTAGAAGAGAGAGAGAGAGAGTGCAATGCGTTAATGCAGGAAGAAAGAAAGGAGAACAGATCGATGTTGATAGTCACTGTTCTATCCTCACTGGGGTTCGACCTCATACTTGGCCAGCGCCACTTTCATCAGCAGTCCAGCCTGACCGGTGCCAGCAGTCCAGCTTGACCGGTGCAAGTAGACCAACACCAGTGCCAGCAGTTGTGTCGTGTTGTGAAAGTGACAGTGAAAAGAAAAAGAAAAGAAAAGAAAAGACAGTGATTCGTGAATAGTTAAGATCACCTGGCCAGGTAAAGTAGAAATCTATTTATACCCGGTTAGTTAATGATGTTTTAGACAAATGATTTTGTGAAGTTCAGGAAAGAGAGAATGTTTTATTTCATTTGATTCCATATGCATTGATGTTTCGTTCTATGATCATGTGTAGTAAAGTTATAGACTTTACTAGTGGCTTGATGTGACGAATGCATGATATATGAATGAGATCGTAAGCAAGCTGTGAGTGTGTTTGGGCTGTGCGCTAGTCCTTCCTCCACTGACATCACCCGAGGTTGACACTTGTCTTGTCTCGTATAGCTGAATGTCTTGTCTTGTATAGCTGAATGTCTTGTCTCGTATAGCTGAACGTCTTGTCTTGTATAGCTGAATGTCTTGTCTCGTATAGCTGAATGTCTTGTCTTGTATAGCTGAATGTCTTGTCTTGTCTCGTATAGCTGAATGTCTTGTCTTGTATAGCTGAATGTCTTGTCTTGTATAGCTGAATGTCTTGTCTCGTATAGCTGAATGTCTTGTCTTGTATAGCTGAATGTCTTGTCTTGCATAGCTGAATGTCTTGTCTTGCATAGCTGAATGTCTTGTCTCGTATAGCTGAATGTCTTGTCTTGTCTTGTCTTGTATAGCTGAATGTCTTGTCTTGTATAGCTGAATGTCTTGTCTCGTATAGCTGAATGTCTTGTCTCGTATAGCTGAATGTCTTGTCTCGTATAGCTGAATATGTTGTCTCGTATAGCTGAATGTCTTGTCTCGTATAGCTGAATATGTTGTCTCGTATAGCTGAATGCCCTGTCTTGTATAGCTGAACGTGTTGCCTTGTATAGCTGAATGTGTTGTCTTGTACGGCTGAATGTCTCAAAGCATTTGTTTGTATGACATTGCACAGCTGTGTTGCTAATGCAATGCGTTGTATGACTTACTGTTAGAAAGACTTCGCTTTGTAACGTTGTTGCATTGATATGGATTGGAAAAAAAAAATTATCATAGAGGATTTCTTTGTGTCAAATTGAGCTGTAGCTTTGGACCGTATCTCCTTGAGTTGCATTGAGTTGTATTGTATTGCTTTGTGTTGTGTTGTGTTGTGTTGTATTCCATTGTATTGTATTGTATTGTATTGTATTGTGTTGTGTTGTGTTGTGCAGTGCTGTGCTGTGCTGTGCTGTGCTGTGCTGTGCTGTGCTGTGCTGTGCTATGTTGTGCTGTGTTGCGCTGTGTTGTGTTGTGTTGTGTTGTGTTGTGTTGTATTGCATTGTATTGTATTGTATTGTACTGTTCTGTACTGTACTGTACTGTACTGTACTGTATTGTATTGTATTGTATTGTATTGTATTGTATGGTATTGTATAACTTCTGTGTGACATTTGGTCTGCTTCGCTCAGGATAGAGCGCTCTGCCCACCCCCATCCCCTCTTTCTGCCGCCCTCCCCCCCCCCCCCCCCCCCCCCCCCCCATCTTCTGTCTCCACCCTTCTATTTCAACTACGAAAACGTCATTTAAAAAAAGAAAGAAAGAAAGAAAGAAAGAAAGAAAGACAATGAAAGTAAAATGAGCGACGACCGCTGAAGCGCGCGCTCTCTCGTTGTACATGTATTACAGCGACGCAAGATAAATTTGTCTTTTTTCAGCCCACCGTCAGCTCATAATGATATGCAGGTGAGGGACGAGGGAACACAAGGTGGGACAGCAAACGCATGTGCATGCAGCGTGTTGGAGGCTACACGCCTGAATTAGAATTTGCTCCTGAAATGCGGTATTTACAAGCCTTCCGAGGCAAAACGCGTGAGAATCAAACTAAACATAATAATGTCCAATAATAACCAAGTCGGGTAACTGTTCCTACTACGATGAAATATTTCATCATGGTAACAACAGTTACCCTGCTTGATTCTTATTTACTGTTTACTGTTCCCTGCCTCGTTTAAGATTTCGTTTTTGTACTCCCAGTTCTTATAGAACAGGGAGTACTTTAGAATGGGAACGAAGAAATGCTGTCTGTGTGTCTGTTTGTCTGTGTGTCCGTGTGTCCGTGGTCAAAATGTGTTCCACTCGCTCCAGACAAAACTACTGGGCCGATCTTTCTGAAAATTTGTAGGTATGTTCATTATGGGCCATGGATGATGCCTGGTGTTTTAGTTTACCGCTATAGCCGTTACTAACGGCTGTAACGGCCTGCAACGGTTTTTCTTCTTTATGGAATATCTCAGAAAGTACTTGGCCAATTTATAAGCGGTTTGGATGATCTTGTGACAAATCGAAGCCTCTGTCCATATGTAAGTGATATAATGTTGAAAATGGATTAAACAACCGTTAAAAACTGTTATTCTGTCGTTATTTCTTATATATAGGTGGATTTCAATGAAACTTGGTATATAGAAAGGTTATCACACACGAATGGCACTTATAGTGTTTCTAAATTTGACCGTTAAAAACAGTTATTCTTGACATATTGTCCGATTTGGATGAAATTTGATATGTACACAGGCTTTAGCCCAGTGAGGACTAAAATACCGGTTTCAAAAGTGTATATCGGTTATATAACCGTTTAAAACCGTTATTTTGCCGTCATTTTTTTATATATTGGTGGGTTTTAATAAAATTTGGTATATAGAAAGGTTATCACACAAATGGCACTTCCATTAGTGCTTCAAAATCTGACCATTGAAAACCGTCATTCTTGACATATTGTCCGATTTGGATGAAATGTGGTATGTACACAGGCTTTAGCCCAGTGAGGACTAAAATACCAGTTTCAAAAGTGTACATCGGTTAAATAACCGTTAAAACCGTTATTTTGCCTTTATTTCTTATCTCACAAAGCACTTGGCCGATTTATAAGCAGTTTGGAAAACTGGGAGTACGTTTATATGCTTCGCACCTTGTTAAACATTATGTTATCAAAGAACACTTACTTTTTTTTGGTAAAAGGAATTGTATTGAGGGTATCACTCACGATTTGTGTCGTACATGGAGCAGTCTGTGCTTGCTTTCAAACCCTCTAACACATCGTAACCCTATCTATACACCTAAGGGGCGTCTCACAAATAGTCTCATTCTATACATGCTCATCTCTGCTTGTAACCGACTAGCTTGTGTCTTGACATACATGTAGAATAAAAGGGAAGGGAGAGGAAGAGGGGAGGGGGGAGTGAGGTGAGGTGAGATGAGGTGTCAACTTTCAAACTCAAGGGAAGAGCTAAGAATACTCCAGACTCAGATGGTGAGAGCAACGCTCTGGTAATCGGAGGCTTGTAAAGACAGAGAGAGTTTTCCCACAGTGGAGTCGGTGTAGAAATCAGCCATGTTGTTCCAGTGTGCATGTATACTCGAAAACTTACGTATGTCCTTGAGAA
>JAFLJL010000922.1:20000-30000 GCA_018398815.1 Conus ventricosus
AGGAAAAACCGTTTTGGGCCGTTATAGCCGTTAGTAACGGCTATTCTGGTAAACATCGGCCATCATCCATGACCCATAATGAACATACCTACAAATTTTCAGAAAGATCGGCCGAGTACTTTCTGAGATATTCCATAAAGAAGAAAAACCGTTATGGGCCGTTATAGTCGTTAGTAATGGCTATAACGGTAAAATAAAACATTGGGCATCATTCATGACCCATCGTGAACATACCTACACATTTTCAGAAAGATCGGCCCAATAGTTTTGTCTGGAGTGGGTGTAACACATTTTGACCACACACACACACACACACACACACACACACACACGCACACACACACACACAGCATTTCTTCGTTCCCATTGTAAGGTACTCCCTGTTTTATAAGAACTGGGAGAACAAAAAAAAAAATGATTGGATATGCTTGTTTCATCTTTTAAAGAAGTCATTTGGGGTACGTCTGTCTACACACAGAAAACGTATCAACGCACATAAACCTTGTCGCGAAGCCCCGCCGCTTTTCAAAAACTCCGCACGTCTGAGCCGTATTAAACAATAGGATGTATGCTTGCATGAAAAAGAAAAAGAAATCAAGAAGTTATTTTGAGCGTGGTTTCTGCCTACTACACGACGTGGAAGGACAGAAACGGTTGCCCGACTGCCAGGGGCAGGTGATCTCGAGGATCGGGCATGTGGGCAATGCTGTGATCTGCTGTGACCTGCCCGCCGGACGGAGCAATATATGCCCAACCCTCTGCTGCAGAAAAATAGAAGTTCTACGTGACTTTGCTCTGGTCAGGATAATCGTCGTAACAACAGGAAATTTCGCGTCGTAGAAAGTACCATTTGTAAGTTACGAAATTCAACGAAAAATGACTGGACCGCCAGACGAAAGAACAAACAAATAGTAAACAAATACTTCGCGCTTTGACCGCTTTAGTGTTCCTCAGGCAAGAAGAACAAAACATGGAAGACATTGAAAACGACGGACGATCACCTCAGACTGGGCGTGAAATGAACTTCTGCTGTTGCGAAGTTGCAGTTTATGAGATCGACGTCATCATGTGACGTTCTCGATGGGAATTGGGAAGGCGCTGACCTCTTTGTTTCAACGAAACACCATGACAGATCTACGTCATCATGTGTCGTTCTCGATGGGAATTGGGAAGGCGCTGACCTCTTTGTTTCAACGAAACACCATGACAGTTTAATTGGGAAGGCGCTGACCTCTTTGTTTCAACGAAACACCATGACAGTTTAATTGGGAAGGCGCTGACCTCTTTGTTTCAACGAAACACCATGACAGTTTAATTGGGAAGGCGCTGACCTCTTTGTTTCAACGAAACACCATGACAGTTTAATTGGGAAGGCGCTGACCTCTTTGTTTCAACGAAACACCATGACAGTTTAATTGGGAAGGCGCTGACCTCTTTGTTTCAACGAAACACCATGACAGTTTGTATTTTCCTGCTTTAGAATTTCAAACAATTGTCAACTGACTGGCAGGTAATGTTACATGGGCGCTTGTAAAGGTCCGTCACTACCTGGCAGCTAATTATCTCCCATTCTAAATACAGTAACTTCCCTTTTAGCCAGTGAAAATGTGGTTTGAATGTCAGAATATTTCTCTATCATGCCTTTAAGATTTCGGACAGTTTTCGCCAAAGGTTGAATTTGACAGATGCTCTGTTGAATTAAAAAAAAAAAAAACATTTTAAAGTAGAAGAACTGAAAATGTTGAATGTTTTACACATCTTTCTTCTCCGGTTACGGCCTATAAATGAACAAACTTCTCTCTCTTTCTCTTTCCTGGTTTCAAACGAAATTGCATTAGAAATAACAATGCGACAGACGCACGCAACGGAAGAGCAACGACAAGCTCATAGCTTACACCGTTTTGGGAGATACATATCCATCAGACGGACAGTTTACATGATGACAGTACGCAAAAATATGCTTCAACAAATGGAAAAGAAACTACAACAACAACACGCACATACTTTTTGAAACATTACCATCATGATTAACACAGCTGTAACACCATTACAGTCCTTCCATCCTCTCTCTCTCTCTCTGTCTCTCTCTCTCTCTCTCTCTCTCTCTCTCTCTCTCTCTCTCTCCTTCTTCTTCTCTTAATGTCTACTAGCAATGTTCACACCCCTTCAAATGGTGCTTTGGCCTTACTGAATGAAATTCTGTTCTGTTCTCTCTCTTCTTTGTCTGTCTGTCTGTCCGTCTCTCTGTCTGTGTGTCTGTCCCTTCCCCCCCCCTCTCTCTCTCTCTCTCTTTAAATGTCATTGCATAATTTAGCTTAGCAAAGACAGATTGGAAGAATAGGCTCCGCCTAAAATCTCACTCCTTGATCGAATAAACGTTTTCTGAGTTCTAAGGTCTCTTTTTTTTGTCTGTCTGTCTCTCTCTCTCTTGATAAGGTGACTTCTACTCAGACTATGGTCAGTCTCTCTCTCTCTCTCTCTCTCTCTCTCTCTCACACACACACACACACACACACACACACACACACACACACACGCACACACACACACACACACACAATTAATCGATCAATCTCTCTCTCTCTCTCTCTCTCTCTCTCTCTCTCTCTCTCTCCGCCCCCATTTTCTCTCTAGGTTAGGAAGGTCCTATGAAGGTAGATAAAACCCTGTCCTCGCCTCTTGCCATCAGTGTACACACCAACCGCCCACATCGCCTGAATACTTCACGGCCTTTTCCCTTTTACTTTTTCTTTTCTTTTCTTTTATTTTCATTATTTTCCCGGCCCCAGATTACACAGGGGAGGAGACACCGACAGTGACAGATATGACACATTATGCATGCAGCTCTTGTTCGCCGCGAGTGAGGAGAGACGGGACAGGTGGTTGGTTGGTGTGCGGACTTGGCGCGGCGCTCACTTGTCGTCTGCTTGCCAGCGAAAAAAACAACAACACAACTTTCTTCCACTTGTTTTGATTCTCAGTGTCGAGATCGGACTGTCGTCTGTCTGGCTGCTTGAGTTTTGACCCATTACCTGTGACGGGGTGAGTAGACGGTTTGCTATTCGTTTGATTTTGAATGGAAAAGGCTAATCTTTCCTTTGTTTATGAATGGGAAAGGCTAACCAATTTCCCCCACCCCCCTCCCCCACCCCTCCATGCCCACCTTCAACACCCAGTTTCAGACAGACTTACTTTCCTCCAATTAACAGGTTGAATGGTGATTGTAAATTTGATCGAGAGTGACTTGTAGCTAAACAAGACGCCGATATATTCGTCTCAGAAACGCTGTTGGCTGTCAAATCGAAGACATGTTTTTTTTTTTTTTTTTTTTTTTTTTTTTTTTTTTTTTTTTCTTTTTTTTTTTTTTTTTTTATTGGCATCAGTTATCGGATCAATGGAGCACCTAAGGCGGTGATTTTTTTTTTTTTTTTTTTTTCCCTAAGGCCGAAATCCACCTCTTCATTTTTTGGTGCTTCACACTGTCCTCTTCATCTGCCAAAAAAAAAAAAAAAAAGCAAAAAAAAACCAAAAGTAATTTCCACTACTAGTTTTCTTTCTTTTTTTTCTCCTTTTTTTTCCTCTCCAAGCAGTCCCTTTCACACCATGCATAGTCTATATGTTCTGTTACAAATGGACATAGTCTTGCTGATCTTAGTGTTTTGGTGTTTGATACAAAAAGTCTGGGTTTGTTAGTGTTCTAATGTGTGGTGTACTGGCACTCTCACACTGATCATGTGCTGCATATACAAAGAGAACAATATAAATGAAACAAAGGACTTAATACTTAATTATATTCTTTTTCTTTTCTTTTTTTTTCCTTTTTTTTCTTCTTTTTTTTCCGATTTTCCCAAAGAGAGAGAGAGAGAGAGAGAGAGAGAGAGAGGAGAGAGAGAGAGAGAGAGAGAGACAGACAGACAGAGACAGACAGACAGACAGACAGACAGACAGTGTCTGGGTTTGATAATGTTCTAATGTATGGTGTACTAGCACACTCACTCGGATAATGTGTTGCTTATACAAAGGAAACAACATAGATGAGACAGAGGACTTAATCATATTCAGTTATTCATTACATACACCCACACACACACTCTCTCTCCCCCTCCCCCCCCCCCCCCCCCCTCTCTCTCTCTCTCCCCAAATATGTTAATAATGGAAACTACCTGTTAAAAACACTATACTAAAGCAAGATTAAGCGCAAGCAACCAATTCCGTATACGCCTGCAAGGATATCATTGGTCCCAATTGCTCGACTCTCTCTCCCTCCCCCTACCCAAGCGCATGAGAGCTCTTCACGTCACACCACCACTACCACCACAACCCACCCACCCCAACATCCATTCACCCTCCACACCCACTCTCCACCTCCTTCAGCCCCCACTTCCACCCCCCCCCTCACCCCCACCCCCCCCCCACCCCCCAAAAAACAACAACAACAACAACAAACAAACATACACACACACACATGTGTGTGTGTTTGCGTGTGTGTGTGTGTGTGTGTGTGTGTGTGTGTGTGTGTGTGTGTGTGTGTGTGCGCGTGCGTGTGTGTGTGTATGTGTGCGTGTGTAAGATTGACTGCATGAATGAGATCTCTTTATATTTTCCTCAGTTGCAATTGATTTTCGAATATGACTGAAATTGGCAGCCTAGATTCCGTTTTTTTGTAAATGCTTATACACATCTTTGCAATAATCACAATATGGTTTATTTTCAGTAGCGTATGTCTATCAATATTTTCTTGTCTAAGAATTCCAAAAAGCACAGTTTCTTCAGCAAACACGATTTTTATGTTATATACAGCTAATATGTATTGACTGACAAATTTCCAAAACGAACTAACCTTATGACAATGAAAAAAGAAATGTTCAATGTAATCAATTTCATCATTACAATATGAACAATTTCGATTATCCCTGACTTCATTTTGCATAGCATTATACTAGTCGGGTATATATTTTGTAGAATTTTCCATTGTAAAACTCTCAGTCTAGTTTCTTTTGTGCACAAGCGGGGTATCTTCCATATATTTTCATTTAACTCCAGTCCATATTTATTTGACCAAAAACGGGCTGCACATGGCTCTGTGTAACTGAGGGAACACAAAGTTACACGGAAATCCTTGCAAGATATATGTTTTTTGTTACAAAAAAGAGGTGGTTCTGAAAAATCTATATCATATCTATCTTGTTCACTAACCCTAGTAATAAAAGTCTGTGTGGCCGCTGACACTACGTTATACTCTAAGATCCTTGCAGGGGAGGCTCCTATCTTGTTGACCACGTCCTGGTATGAAAACATCCCATTTGGACCATACATGTCACTAACATTCAGTATTTTGCCCTTTATCCAGTCAGGGAAGAAAAGGACATTTCCTCGATATTTTATGTGTAGGTTATTCCACAGTAAAGAAGGAAAGGGTGAGATACCTTCATGTTTATTAAGATCTAGCCATGTTTTCAGAGTAATTTTCCAAAAATGTAAATGTATCTTGTCTAAACCTTTGAAAAGTGCGCTTTTAGTATTTGCATAAAAACACGTGACATTCTCACCAAAGGGTAGAAATACTTTTTTCGGAATTAAAGTCCATCTTTCATTGTTCGTGGCTTTACAGATTCTTACAACCCATAACAGGAGAAAAGCAGATTGCATCTGTCTTAGATCTATCATTTTTAATCCTCCTTTTTCATACTCACTGCACATTACGTTTCTTTTAACTTTTTCAAATGCCTTTCGATTACAATGCTTTTTACGCCAGAGAAATCTAAAAAGCATGCGATTTATATCTGATAAGACCTTATCAGGAATAACAAATGTTTGCATAACATAGACCATTTGTGAAATAAGAAATGTTTTAATGATATGTATTTTACCCATTACACTAAGATCTCTTTTTTCCCAGGAGTGAATAATTCTCTGAATAATTTCTATTCTTTGCAACCAATTGTCCTCAACTAGAGATGCCGGTTTATCATTCTCATAATAAATACCCAGAATCTTTACTTTATTTTTCCACGTAAAGCCATAAAAGCTGTATGTACTATGTTTTTTACTACCTAGCCACATAGCCGCCGATTTATTTTTATTTATAACCAAACCAGAAAACAAAGAAAAATCATTGAGTATATCTAATGCTTGCACCATGTCATGCTGATCTGTCAAAAATAAGGTAACATCATCTGCATAGAGCGCAATTTTGATTACATTAACTAGCGTATCTCTTGAACCCCCTAGATCAATTCCTCTAATGTTCCTACAGTTTTTCATCTTTATTGCTAGTAGTTCTATAGCCAACACAAAAACTAAGGGAGAAAAAGGACATCCTTGTCGGATTCCTGTCTCAACCGCAAAATACTCTGATGTCCAGCCACTATACAAAACACAACTACGAGTATCAGCGATTAACACTTGAAACCATCTAATGAATTCTTCCCCAAACCCATACTTTTTGAGAGTTGTTAACATAAAGTCTTTAGATATACTATCAAAAGCTTGTGTATAATCAATGCTTAAAAGCAAACCAGGAGTATTTTCTACATTTAAATGATCAATAACATCATCAATTAGTCTCAATAGCGTAGCTGCTCGACGTCCCTTGATATACCCAACCTGATCTTCGCTTACTAAATCTCTAATTACTTGACATAAACGATTTGCCAAACATTTAGACAGAAGCTTATAATCGCTATTCGTTAACGAAATTGGTCTCCAGTTTTTTAAAACATTTCTAGGTAAATCTTTGCCTTTGTGAATTAATGTGATGACTGCTTTTCTCTGAGAAGGAGAAAGTGTCCCCTTCTCAAAGGCAGAGTTAAGTGATGATGTTAACAAAATTTTTATATGACCCCAAAATACTTTTAAAAACTCTGTTGTAAGCCCATCACTTCCCGGCGAAGAACCATTTTTGAGGGCTTTAAGAGCTGTTAGCAGTTCATTCTCTGTCAAGTTGCCTTCACAACTATCCTTCTGAGAGTCAGAAAGCTGTGGCACTGAAGTATCAGATATAAAGTTATCTACCATTTGTTCCATGTTTCCTGCTGTTACCTTTTTCTTGTACAACTTCGAATAATAGTCTCGCTGCATTTTCATTATTTCTGACTGTTGTGTAACTAATCTACCATTTTCATCACAAAGTTCTTCTATCATCTTTGAATTTGCTCTTGATTTTTCCAAGTTTAAAAAATATTTTGTGTTTTTTTCCCCCTCTTCAATCCATTTTATTCTAGATCTTACCTGTGCTGCACGTGCTTTATAAGTTTCCAATAATTCTAATTCTTGCATTAAGTGCTGTCGCTGATTTTGATAATGAATATCGTCAGGGTTTTTTGCAATATTAATATCTATATCGTTTAATTTACCTTGAATTTCTACTAACTTATTTCTTCTGTCGATGCTCTTACCTTTAGCATAAATTATTGTAAAACTCTTAATCTTCAGTTTTAGGATTTCCCATTCCATTTGAAAATCGATGTTTTCGTCCATATGTGATATATGATCATCAATCAAACTATTTATCTGTGTGACAAAGTTTAAGTCATTCAATAATGAATTATTGAACTTCCACAGCCCAGGTCCCCTCTCAAAGCTTGAGAATTTCAATTTGATGGAGCAACCTCTGTGATCTGTGAAAGGGACAGAATGAATATGGCAGTCTATTGTTTTATCAAACAAATCATCATTGGATATGAAATAATCCAATCGGCGTGCAATAAAAGGAGACGTTTTATGCCATGTAAATTCCTTTACATCCGGATGAAACAGTCTCCAGGTATCATACAGGTCATGGCTTTTATTAAATCATTAAATTTTTTTACTGTCCCCTCTGCATGTTTTTCTCCAGAGATGATATCCGAATCATTATCTAATACGCAGTTGAAATCCCCCCCCAATCAACAAGTGCTCTGACTGAACATTAGAGATAACATCTCCCAGTTCATCAAAGAAAGTATTCTTTTCATAGTCATTATTTGGAGCATACACATTCACAATGACCACTTTTTTATGCTGAATTTCTATTTCAATGGCCAAAATTCGTCTTGAATTGAACACTATCTTGTAATTATCAACCACACTGCATCGAAATAAAACAACTTGACCACAACTATGTGATGTATAACTATTATATAATAATTCACCTTTGCCCCATTCTTTTTTCCATTGCTCATAAACATCATCAGTGATATGTGTTTCTTGCAAACAAATTATATCGTACTTTTTCTCTTTCAAGTGTTTAAACAGTGATTTTCTTTTCCAACACGAGCGCAGACCCCGTGAATTTAATGAAAAAAACGGTCAATCCGGAATCACAAGCCATAAGGAAAGTCCGTAATCCAAGCCATTATCAAATCCAAACGCAAACCCGTAAACAAAGTCCATGTAACACGCATAAGTCGTCTCCGTCAGGTCAAACCGGCACACTCGGTGAAGATTCACCCACCGTCTCCCCCACCTTTACTCTGCCCACTCGACACGGAGCGGTCAGGTGAGGGCCGCGAACGGGTGAGCATTTTAGCTTTCGCCCCGTCACGCCGCTGGCTAGGTGAATCCTCGTCACCTGACCTCTGTCGCTTACCTCCGGTGCTGCGTGAACGCTGGTCCTTCTCACGTACGCTGTATTGCCGGATAAATTCCCGCGGCGTAGGTAAGAACGAATCTTTGCCAGTGTCGGTTCCATCAGTTTGAGTTTCGGGAACCACATCTGTCAAAGAGTCTTCAAAGACATCTTCCCCATCCTCAAACAAATTTGCCCCTACCTTCTCATCCTCTGACTGCTGGCTCTCACCTGTAAGCCTGACATCTTCTGTACGCTCAATCTGAGCACATGCCTCGGTTTCAGGGATAGGTTCACTCACCTGGGGGTCAGAGAAAGTGCCACAGGCCGGATCACCACGCTTGTGGCCACTCTGCAAGCAGTCCCTGCAAGTCACCAGATTCTGACACTGGTGTCGGTGGTGTCCTGACTGCAGGCAGTTAGAGCACACAGGGCTCCGGGACACCTTGGGCTGCTCCTTGTGGTAGAGGCGAGCAGTAAAACTACCCACCTTAATAAACCTGTCCAGTGGTACTAACGGGCGGTTAATAAACACAAAGCGTCGACCTGTAATAAAACGGGTTAGCTTTCCGTCCCTGTCCCTGATCTTCTCCATTAGGAGAGAAGATCTGAGAACACAACCCAGTCTGACAACAGCACTCTCGATATCGTCATTGGACACAGAAACTGGAAGATCTGAGATAAACAGTTTTGTAGCGGGAACTTCAACACCATCGCTCCCCCTCAAAATGAAAGGATTCTTGTCAAAAAGAGACACAGTACATCCATTTACCACAATCCCCTCAATCAAAAGTTGAGTCCTGGCCGCCCGAGACAAGGGTAGATCCTCCAGAGACCTTTGATGCACTGAGCACCATATACTGTTTCTTTGCCGCACACTCTTTCGGCAGCCAAACAAACGTCTAAATCAGAAAAACTATCTTTACTTGAATTAATAGTTTTAACAACAAAAGGTAAGTCTTTATGCTTGAAAAAAAACAGGCTCCACTCGCTGTGAGACAGCCATTGTGAAAAAAAAAAAAAAAAAAAAAAAAATCGGGGATGGAAGGGGTGGGGGACAACAACAAAAAAGGACACCGGAGAAAATGGCTGAATTCGTTGGGCTGGAGTTACATCACATCACAAACTGCACGTGCAAAAGGTAAAGCAAAAGGAAAAGCAAAGCACAAACCGTTTCAAGGCGAATCCAATGGAGAAAGAAAAAAAAAAAAAACACCCACAAACTTCGGAATAAGCAAAACAGCAAAATATCAAAACAATGCACCAGAACTAGGAAGTCCCACCACAAACCACCATCAAACTTCACATTCTGCAAGACTGTGGCATCGGCTAGGCAGCACACACTATAAAAGATCACTAAACGCCATACTGCCGAGAAAAACAGAAGATAACCACAGAGCTTACAAAACCACGTCCTCTCGACATCGAGTGAACATCTCTCAAAATCGAAGA
>JAFLJL010000922.1:32500-37500 GCA_018398815.1 Conus ventricosus
CGCCATAAAACGTTACACACAGCGGTAGTTTCACAGTAAGATGACTGCTTCAGTCGCCATAAAACGTTACACACAGCGGTAGTTTCACAGTAAGATGACGGCAGGCGAAAACCGAAACAATTGTTACAGGAATTTTCAGTAAATCCGCCGGTTAACAAGGACACCTTACCACACAAAACACACGTTACAACGCCCACCTTGCGCGGAATCCGAGAAGAAAAGTGACCGCTCGATCTTCGTTTTCATTGTCCTGAATGTTGTTTATCGTGACTGAAGAAGACTTAAGTGGTCGAAACGCGGTGTTTTTTTGTGTGTGTGTCTTGTAATTTGTCCATGTTAACCGGTGGAGTGACTTGTAATTCCTTTTAAAATTCATTACAAACAGATCAAAAGATGTAGCGAAATTGCTTAATTAATTCGTCGAATAATTAACTGAGGGGCAGGTAACTAAACACAGCAAAACGAGCCATAGAAAAACCATTCAACCAAATCATACACTCAATACATATCAGCTGAACGGGGGAAAATCATTCAACCAAATCATACACTCAATACATATCAGCTGAAAGGGGAAAAATCATTCAATCAAATCATACAATCAATACATATCAGCTGAACGGGGGAAAATCATTCAATCAAATCATACATCAATACATATCAGCTGAAAGGGGGAAAAATCATTCAATCAAATCATACAATCAATATATATCAGCTGAACGGGGGAAAATCATTCAATCAAATCATACAATCAATACATATCAGCTGAAAGGGGAAAAAATCATTCAATCAAATCATACAATCAATACATATCAGCTGAAAGGGGAAAAAATCATTCAATCAAATCATACAATCAATACATATCAGCTGAAAGCGGGAAAAATCATTCAATCAAATCATACAATCAATACATATCAGCTGAAAGCGGGAAAAATCATTCAATCAAATCATACAATCAATATATATCAGCTGAAAGGGGGAAAATCATTCAATCAAATCATACAATCAATATATATCAGCTGAAAGGGGAAAAAAAATCATTCAATCAAATCATACAATCAATATATATCAGCTGAAAGGGGAAAATCATTCAATCAAATCATACAATCAATACATATCAGCTGAAAGGGGAAAATCATTCAATCAAATCATACAATCAATACATATCAGCTGAAAGGGGAAAATCATTCAATCAAATCATACAATCAATACATATCAGCTGAAAGGGGAAAAAGAAAGAAAGAAGAAGAAAAAAAAACGGATGTACAGCGACAAACAGTAATGATCTTTTCGTGGGAAGAATCTGTAGGGAGAGCATGACAGCAGGTCTCCACAGAAGAACCCCCTCAGACAGGTGCTTCGGCCCTGCACTCCACGCACTCTAAAGGGACCAGGCTGCATCCAGCTGGTGAACTCCTAGATGCCCATCGGCTGTCTAAATGCTTTTTTTCTGGCGCTGCCGGGATTCGAACTGGCACTTTTTGGATAGTTGAGTGTCTCGAGACGGTTGTCTTACCCACATCGCTTTCGGGCACCTGCTCTAAGGTGGGAAGTTTAAGCCTCATGAAGTTCCTTGTTATTCCTTCTCCACCAGATCCAGCCGGAACACTTTTCGACTGCCTCTGCCATTGCCTTCGGTGTTCTGGTTCTTTCTTGACCAGAAATCGCGAGCTGTTGCATTAGATCACAGACTGAAGAGCCTTGCTCCAACCTTTGTGGAGAGGACATTGGCGTGGAAGCCAGATTCCCACGAGCCGCTAGCTACACTTGTATACAAAAGCAATAGTCCTCCAAAGGGAAGAAAACAGTATAGAAAAATCACAATACCACTCATCTAATTTTCGGCCACGTGGCCTTTTTCAAGAGAAAAAAAACAAAAACAATGCAACTATGTAATGTCCATTTTTTGGTGACTGGTCAGGGCAAAGAATTGACTTCATAAGTAAATTAAAAGAATGTGCTTGTCCTGTCCCAGACGATGCGATTCTGTTTTGTTTTGATGTAGAGAAACTCTACTCCTCTGTGCCTCGGAAAGAGGGAATAGAAGCATGTGTAGAAGCTTTACAAAGCAGACCTAGACCCATCGTACCAACGGACTGTGCAATTGAAATGATTGAAACTGTTTTAGATTATAATGGATTCAGTTTAGGGGATTCACACTGCAAACAGACAGATGGAATAGCCATAGGGTCCAGACTAGGGAGAAACTTTGCTTGTACATACATGCGGAAGTGGGATGAGAAGCTTTTGGAGTTTGAACAGAAACCTTATTTCTACAAACGTTACATTGATGATGGGTTTGGCATTTGGAATGGTGACCTTGACTCCCTTTTACGTTTCACAGATTATGCCAACACCATACATACCAACATAAAAATCACTCTACGATGGAGTAAAGAACAAATTGAATTCCTTGACACTCTGGTTAAGTTAGAGAATGGCCATGTCTACACGGATCTATTCAAGAAAGATAGTGATAAACAGTTATACCTCAGGCAGGATTCTTGTCATCTCCCACATACAAAAACATCTCTGGCATATGGTTTGGGTGTTAGGTTGAGAAGAATCTGTGAAAAGGATGAGGACTATCTAAAACACAGATCTGAACTTAAGAACCAGTTGCGCAAACGTGGCTATAGTAGCAAACTCATAGAAGGTCAGTTGAAAACAGTTGATAACATAGATAGGAACCGACTTCTTCAGAAAAAAAGAAAGGAAACACTGAAAGAGTACCACTAGTGTTGACATTTTCAAGGTTATTGCCAGATGTACAAGCTGTACTAAAGAGACATAGTGATACGCTCTATAAGTCAGAATACATGCGCAAAGTATTCCATAAACTACCAATGCCTGCATACAGACGGGATAAAAATTTATGTGATACGTTGGTTCACCAGAAAACTGAAAGAGCAGTGAAGGGAAAAGCAGAAACTTGTGATTGTGACACCTGTTCTTCACTAGTAACTTCAACAGTGTTGGACACAAAGCAGAAATCTTCGCACAATGTTATGAGTAACGTGACATGTGCGGATAGAAATTTGATATATGCTCTGTTGTGTAAACGGTGTAATAAGACAGTTTATGTTGGTGAAACCGGACGTTCATTGAAAGAAAGAATAGCGGAACACAGACGTGACATCAAGTTCCAAAGAGAAAAGCCAATAATGCGACATTTCCTTCAGCATTCAGTGGGAGACCTTGCTGTTGCGGTGTTGGCAAAAGCTTACAGTGAAAGCAAAAGCTTCAGACTTATTGCTGAAGAAAAATGGATAAGGACATTGGATACAAGGGTGCCAAATGGATGTAATGTTAAGACAAATTTGTAACAACCCTATCCAGATTTACCTGTAAACAACATTGACGAATTGCAGGAAATTTATATATATATTTTTCAGGTGACAGTTCTTGTATGCCATGCACAGTCACAGACAGGACTATGGTCATATTATTCTATGGTTGCAGTTTCATTGTGATTTATGGAGCGTATTGTTATGTTTTTGAAGTACATTGGTTACTGTATAACTACACACAGACACACACACACACACACACACAACTTGCACCCCTTCCTCCCCCCCCCCCCCCCCCCCCCACCCCTTTTTTTTTCTTTTTTTCTTTTTTGGTTCCCTTGTTGATGACATCACACATTATGATGTCAGAAATTGCGTAAGATATTTATGACGTCAATTCTTTGCCCTGACTGTCACCAAAGATGGACATTACATAGTTGCATTGTTTTTTTGTTGTTGTTTTTTTTCTCTTGAAAAAGGCCACGTGGCCGAAAATTAGATGAGTGGTATTGTGATTTTTCTACACTTGTATAATTCTCATCTTGTCAATGTGAGCTTGCTTCCAGCTTTCGTATGGCACAGACAGTTCAGTCAGCGTCATGTGTTTAGATGAACCTGAGTGGAGTACATTATCCGATCTCATGCCATTCTTGTTGATGGTCTGTGGATGGTTTTCCCATTGTGGAAGGTCTCATGCCATTCTTGTTGATGGTCTGTGGATAGTTTTCCCATTGTGGAAGGTCTCATGCCATTCTTGTTGATGGTCTGTGGATGGTTTTCCCATTATGGAAGGTCTCATGCCATTCTTGTTGAGGGTCTGTGGATGGTTTTCCCATTGTGGAAGGTCTACCGTGCACTCCCAGTCATCCCCTCCATCCTGGAAACGCCGCTGTCTGTGTTCACAATACCCCAGCTGTTCCAGTCCATGAGTTGTCATCTCCTGCTGTGTAGATCTGCATGTGGCGTGGTGTTTCCTCCGGCAGTGACGTCGTGAACAAAACATTGAAGTTTGACATTTCCATGGTTCATAGTACGTGTCACTACTGTGTTAAGAATTGCGCAAATTTCCGTGGTTCATAGTACGTGTCACTCGTACGTTAGGAATAGTGAAAATTTCTATGGTTCATAGTTCGTATTACTAGTGTTAACAATTATGAAAATTTCCATGGTTCATAGTACGTGTCACTAGAGTGTTAACAATTATGAAAAATTCCATGGTTCATAGTACGTGTCACTCGTGTGTGAAAATTTCCATGGTTCATAGTACGTGTCACTACTGTGTTAGGAAATGCGAAAATGTCCATGGTTCATGGTATGTGTCACTCGTGTGTTAAGAATTGTAAAAAATTAATATGGTTCATAGTAGGTGTCACTAGTGTGTTAAGAATTGTGACAATTTCTATGGTTCATAGTACGTGTCACTCGTGTGTTAAGAATTGTGAAAATTTTCATGGTTCATAGTACGTGTCACTCGTGTGTTAGGAATTGTAAAAATTTCAGAGTGAAAAAGCTACGTGTCACTCGTGTGTTAGGAATTGTAAAAATTTCAGAGTGAAAAAGCTAAGTCCAACAAATAAATAAAAGATCGCAACTCTACTATTTATTATGATACAGACCTGATTTAACTATAAATGTGATTAGTTGATAATAACTGGAAAGAGTATTCCCCATTGTAGTTCTAAAAACGTGTGTGGAAGGCCTGTTTAACATGCA
>JAFLJL010000922.1:40000-51174 GCA_018398815.1 Conus ventricosus
TCAGGGCGACCGCCATGGTTGCTATACATACATTTCAGACAGTGGGAGCAGCGTAATGATTTTTTCCTCGTATCTAAATATTTTTTCACCACTTTTTGTGATTCATGTTATTTGTTTGTTTCGGAACGTATTGAATCCGATCATTTACCTGTTGAATTTCATATTGACTTAACAACGAAACATAGTGATAAGTCAACGGAGAATGTTGAGGCGACTGTAATTGAAAAGTTTGTATGGAGTGATGATTATGTTTCGACTTACAGAGCCAATTTGTGTAATCCAGAAATGTGCTCAAAATTAAATGGGCTGCAGAACTGATCAATGTTGATGTAAATAATGCTTTTAGATTTGTTTAATGAATGTATTAAAAACAGTGCTGAATGTATGAAAACACGTGTGGTAATAAGAAACGGCGCTAAAAAGGAAGATTGGTTTGACAGTGACTGTTTGGTAATGAAAAGAAAACGCTAAAATTATTGAGAATATGGCTTCGTACTTTGGACGATAGCGATAGAAGTGAGTATGTCATTGCAAGAAGAGAATATAAAAATCTTCAAAAGCAGAAGAAAAAGATGTTCAATAAAAACTTGTTAGATCACATGATCAGATCTCTTCCTTCACAACAGGAGTTTTGGAAAACATTAAAAGAGCTTCATTTAAAAGAAAATATACTAAGAATATATCTCCCTGGATACATGGTATGAGCACTTTAAACATTGCTAGATAAAGATATTTAAGTGATGAAGAGCTTTCTGAAGTTATCGATGAGGGAGAAGACGAGTATTTCAATCGCCCCATTTCTAAAGAAGAATATATTTGCCATGCGGAAAATTAAAACTAACAAATCGGCAGGACCGATTCTATTACTGGTGAATTGTTGAAGTATGCTGGACCTCAAGTCGTTGATTTTTTACTAGCTCTTTTTAATCGAATTTTTGATGATGGTATCTTCCCAGAAGACTGGACAGAGTCTGTAACTTTGCCCTTATTCAAGAAGGGCGACGTAGATAACCCTAATAATTACAGAGGCATCTCTTTGGTTGACGTTAGTAGCAAAGTGTATAGTACTGTTATTAACAACAGATTGCAGGAATGGATTGAACATAATAACATCACGGGAGAGCATCAGGCTGGGTTCAAAAGGGTTACTCTACTGTCGACCATATGTTTACTCTTCTTGCGTTTGTTCAGAAACAATTTTCATTAAATCGTAAATTTTATGTTGCATTTATTGACTTTGAAAAGGCCTTTGACTCCATCAAAGGAAGCTCTTGTGGTCTATATTATTAAAAAATGGTGTCAGAGGGAATTATTTGGCTGCATTAGAGCCATGTACAAAGTTGTTAAGGACTAGGGTAAGAAGTGGCTCCATCTGACAGATTATATTAATTGTTCTGCTGGGGTTAGGCAAGGTGATGTTTGTAGTCCTGCGCTGTTTTCTGATTCATTAATGAGCTTGCCATTGAGGTTATCAATAATGGCCTTCATGGTGGACGATTTCCAGACGATGGTGTCAACCTCGGGTGATGTCGATGGAGGAAGGACTAGCGCACAGCCCAAAACACTCACAGCTTGCTTACAATCTCATTCATATATCATGCATTCGTCACATCAAACCACTAGTAAAGTCTATAAACTTTACTACACATGTTCATAGAACGAACCATCAATGCATATGGAATCAAACAAAATAAAACATTCTCTCTTTCCTGAACTTCACAAAATCATTTGTCTAAAACATCATTAACTAACCGGGTATAAATAGATTTCTACTTTACCTGGCCAGGTGATCTTAACTATTCACGAATCACTGTCTTTTCTTCTTTTCCTTTTTTTTTCTTTTCACTGTCACTTTCACAACACGGCACAACTGCTGGCACTGGTATTGGTCTGCTGGCGCCTGGTCAGGTGAGACTGTTGGCACTGGCGTTGGTCTGTCGATGAAAGTGGCGCTGGCCAAGTATGAGGTCGAACCCCCGGTTTAGATAGAACAGTGACTATCAACATCGATCTGTTCTCCTTTCTTTCTTCCTGCATTAACGCATTGCACTCTCTCTCTCTCTCTCTTCTAGTCTGCTCTTATCAAATGGACATGGTTGCTTTTCTTTTCTCTTTTTTTTTCTTCTTTCCTTTCCTCTTCATTAGTTAGCAACTCTCTCCACATCTCTCCTAAGTCCTTCCTCTGCAGACTATCTCGTGCTAATGCCCAAACTTCACTCCTCTCATCCCTCTGCCTTTCTCCTGCAGAGACTACACTCAGACCTCTCTCCCTGTCTCTCTGTTCGTTCTCCCCTCGTTCCTCCCGTTCTCTCACTCTCACATCCTTCTTATTCGTTCCGATCTCTCCAAAAAGGGCGAGTACCATTGGTCAGTATTTTTACCCTGACACCCGGAGTTATCTCCCTCTAATTCCATTGGATATTCAAATCATGACGGTCACGCCTACACACCTTACTCTCTGTGGTGGTCAATCGGTCATTTAATTGATTAGCTAGATTTCACCCCACCACACACTACCTTCCCCCCTTCCCTACTTAACTGGCGCCGTGTGGCTTAAGTCGTGGGCACTGGTCACTCTAAATTGGCTAGCTGAGTCTGGGTAGGCGCCACGACGTCTAACTAACAATGACGCTGGTTCCACAAATTGGCCAGATGAGCCTGAGCAAGGCGCTACGACTCGTCTCGCTAGACATCGAGGCGTCGGTCAAAACGGCTTAGTCTGTCTGGGTGGATCGTACCGTCTCCGCGAAGCCCCTCCACTAAGCTTAATTGGCTGGGCCCGACCCATGGGCCCGTCTATCTGGCGCCTAGAATGTTTGAGTTGAAGCTTATGTCCGAACAAATTGGCTGGCGACTCCACGAGTTGGGTTGTTTCATTTTTGTCCGTGACAATGTGTTAGAATTATTTATCCTACTATTAGCTGATGATGTTGTTTTGGTTTCAGAAACGATAGTTGGCTTGCAACGTCAGTTAAATAACCTGAGCAGGGCTGCCTCTTCATTAGAGTTGAAAGTGAACATGAATAAAAGCAACATCGTGGTGTTTAGAAAGGGAGGTTATTTGGCGGCAAGGGAAAGATGGATGTATGACAGACTTACTATACCTGTGCTGAATGTATATAAATATTTAGGGATCTATTTTTCTACACGCCTAAGTTTTACCTTTGCCTGTAAAGATCTTGCTTGTAGAGCAAAGAATGCTTTGATATGTGTAATGAAAAGATTAATTGCTTTGAATAACAATTCGCTTGAGTTATTTCTTAAAATCTTTGATTCCCAAATACAGCTGTTCTGATGTATGGGGCCGAAATTTGGGGGTTGGATAATGCCGTTGTTCATTGTGAGGCAGTGCATTTATTTGCTTTGAAGAGGTTTTTAGGTTTTGACAGGCGTATTTCTAATGATTTGGTATATGGGGAGACTAATAGATATCCATTGTTTATTTGTGCAGCCATTAGATGTATGCGGTATTGGTTAAAGCTTTTACAGATGGAGCATTATAGATTGCTCGTAGGTCTTATGAAATGTTGTTCGAATTGGATGTAAAGGGAAAAACAAACTGGGTTTCAAATGTAGTCTGTGTTGTGTAAGCATGTTTGGGATCAAAAGAGGAGAAATTATATATGCCATGCGGAAAATTAAAACTAACAAATCGGCAGACCCGCTCCTATTACTGGTGAATGTTAAGAATCTGGACTCAAGTCGTTTGATTTTTACTACTCTTAATCGAATTTTGATGATGGTTCTTCCCAAAGACTGGACAGAGTCTGTAACTTTGCCCCTTATTCAAGAAGGGCGACTAGATAACCCTTATAATTACAGAGGCATCTCTTTGGTTGAACGTTAGTAGCAAAGTGTATAGTAATGTTATTAACAACAGATTGTCAGAATGGATTGAACATAATAACATCACGGTAGAGCATCAGGCAGGGTTCAAACAGGGTACACTACTGGTCGACCTATGTATTAACTCTTCTTGCGTTTGTTCATAAACAAATTTCATCAATCGTAAATTTTATGTTGCATTTATTGAATTTGAAAAGGCCTTTGACTCCCATCAATAGGAAGCTCTTTTGGTCTATATATTAAAAAATGGTGTCAGAGGATATTATTTGGTCTGCATTAGAGCCCATGTACAAGTTGTTATGACGAACAGGAAAGAATGCTCCAATCTGACAGATTATATTAATTGTTCTGCTGGGGTTAGCAAGTGATGTTGTATCCTGCGCTGTTTTTTTCTGTATTCAATAATGAGCTTGCCATTGAGGTTATCAATAATGGCCGTTCATGGTGGAACGATTTCCAACGGATGAAAGTCACCCTCGGGTGATGTCGATGAGGAAGGACTAGCGCACAGCCCAAACACACTCACTAGCTTGCTAACAATCACATTCAATATATCATTCATACGTCCACTTCAAACCACTAGTAAAGTCCTAAACCTTTACAACACATGTTCATAGAACAATCCATCAAGGCATATGGGAATCAAACAAAAAAAAACGATTCTCTCTACCTAGAACTTCACAAACATTAGATCAAAACATCATTAACTAACCCGTTTATAAATAGATTTCTAGCGGTACCTGCCTATGTTGATCCTTAAACTATTCACGAATCACTGTCTTATCTTCTTTTCCTTTTTTTTCTTATCACTGTCACTTTCACAACCCGGCACCTCTGCTGTGCACAGTATTGGTCTGCTGGCGCCTGGTCATTTGAGACTGTTGGCACTGGCGTTGGTCTGTCGATGAAAGTGCGCAGGCCAAGTATGAGGAACGAACCCCGTTAGATAGAACAGTGACTATCACATCGATCTGTTCCTCCTATCTTTCTTTTCTTCCTGCATTCACGCAATGCACTCTCTCTCTCTCTCTCTTCTAGTCTGCTCTTATCAATGACATGGTTGCTTTTCTTTTCATCTTTTTTTTCTTCTTTACCTTTCCCTCTCATTAGTTATCAACTCTCTCCACAACTATCCTAAGTCCTTCCTTCTGCAAGACTATCTCTGCTAATGCTCCAAACTTCCTCCTCTCATTCCCTCTGGCTTTCTCCTGCAGAGACTACACTCAGACCTCTCTCTCCTCTCCTGTCTCTCTGTTCGTTCTCCCCCACGTTCCTCCCCTTCTCCTCACTCTCACATCCTTCATATTCTGTGTTCCGATCTCTCCAAAAGGGCGAGTACCATTGGTCAGTATTTTTACCCCTGACACCCGAGTTATCTCCCTCTAATCCATTGATATTCAAATCAGACGGCACGCCTACACACCTACTCTCTGTGGAGGTCAATCGTTCAATTAATTGATTAGCTAGATTTCACCCCCACCACAACACTACCTTCCCCCTTCCACTTAACTGGCCCGTGGCTAAGTAGTACGTGGGCACTGTCCACTCTCTAAATTGGGCTAGCTTGGAGTCAGGTAGGCGCCACGACGTTCTAACTTAACATGACGCTGGTCCACAAATTGGCCAGAGAGCCTGACAAGGCGCTACTGACTCGTCACGCTATACATCGAGCGTCCGTCCAAAACGGCTTAGTCTGTCCTAGGTTGGATCGTACGTCTCCACGCGAAGCCCCTCCACAAAGCTAATTGGCAGGCCCGACCCATGGCCCGTCTATCTGACGCCTAGAATGTTTGAGTTGAGCTTATTCCCGAAGCAAATCGGCTGGCGACTCCACCGAGTTGGTTTGTACATTTTTGTCCGTGACATGTGTTAGAATTAATTATCAACTAATAAGCTGATGATGTGTTTTTGGATTCATGAAACGATATTTTGGCTTCAACGTCAGTTAAATAACCTGAGCAGGGCTGCCGCTCATTAGAGTTGAAAGTGAACATGAAATAAAAGCAACACAACGTGTGTTTAGAAAGGAGGTCATTTGGCGGCAAGGGGAAAGATGGATGTAGACAGAACTTACTAGATACCTGTGCTGAATGTATAAAAATATTTAGGGAAATCTATTTTTATAACACGCCTAAGTTTTTACCTTTGCCTGTAAAGATCTTCTTTAGAGCAAAGAATGCTTGATATGTGTAATAAAAGATAAATTGTTTGAATCTAACAATTCGCTGAGTATTTCTAAACTTTGATTCCCAAATACGACCTGTTCTGATTATGGTGGCCGAATTTGGGGGTTGAGAATGCCGTTGTTTCATTTGAGCAGTCATTTTATTTGCTTTGAAGAGGTTTTTAGGTTTGACAGGCTATTTCAATGAATTTGTATAATGGGAGACTAATAGATATCCATTGTTTATTTTGCAGCCATTAGATGTATGCGGTATTGGTTTAAAGCTTTAACCAGATGGAGCATTATAGATTGCCACGTAGGTCTTTGAAATGTTGTTCGAATTGGATGTAAAGGGAAAAACAAACTGGTTTCAAATGTAACGACGTGTCGTGTAAGCAAGATTTGGGGATGTCTGGCTGTCTCAGGGGTTGTAAATCAAAGTCCGTTATCGTGGTTTTCCGACAAAGGTTGATTTGACTGCAGATGCAAATATGGACGATCATATCCAAAGTAGTGGACGTATGATTTGACAGAAATTACTCTAGTTTTTCATTGTACTCAGCCTTATTTGAAATTTGATTTGATATGCAACTGAAAAGATCAAATGCTAAATTCAGAGTTGGAGTTTCGACCATAAAGGGGGAAAACTCCATTACTTAATATTACAGAACAGCATAGACAAAATGACTTGGTATGTCATTGTTATGCAAGGTGAGAAAATGAAAATACACTTTAATGTTCCTTTGTTCCAGCTTCAGAAGACATTCGTCAAACTTTATCCCACAGAAATATTATAGGCCCCATGTATGTTTCGTTTGACTATTTGCTACTTAGCTCAAACAGCTATAAGGTTATTAGGAATTTAGGTATGGTTCTGTTTAAGGAAGGCGTTTAAGATCAGAGAAATAATGACGACTTAGAAGGAGTTGTGTTCTGTTGTTTTTTGTTTCCTGAAAAATCATTTGTTTTTCTTTACAATTTATGATAATGATTATGCTCATTCCCCTTCAAATGGGCCATGCCTTACTGAATAAAATCTGAAGTCTGAAGTCTCTCTCTCTCTCTCATCATCCTCCTCTCTCCTCTCATCTCTCCCTAACTCTCTCTCTCTCTCTCTCTCTCTCACACCCACCCCAAACCGTCTGTCTCTGTCTCTGTCGCTCCCTCAATTGTATCCCTGTCCTCTGTCTCTCCAGTCTCTCTCTCTCTCTCATTCTCTCTCTCTCTCTCACTCGCACCTCTCTCTCTCTCTCCTCTCTCTCTCTCTTTCCTCATCTCTCTCTCTCACTTCTCACTCATCTCTCTCTCTCTCTCTCTCTCTCTCCTGACTCGCGTCTCTCTCATCTCTCTCTCTCTCAACTTTCCAAACGACGCTAATTATTTAGCCGTCCACAAGCCCCTCCTTCTCCCACCCATAACCACCCACCACTATAACCCACCACCACACACGTCATGCCACTACTTTCTCCAACAGGGCCTACTCTCTCTCTCTCTCTCTCTCTCCTCTCTCTCTCTCTCTCTGTAACCGGTCTCCGAAACATGGTTTCATATCCAAACTAGTCATTACCCCACACTAGTTCTTCCCTATCCTGCCCGTACCCACCACCCACCACCCACACTCGTCTTCCTCTATTTCTCTACCCCATGGAGCATGCTTCTGTCAGTCTGTCTGTCTGTCTGTCTGTCTGTCTGTCGTCTCTCTCTCCTCTCCTCTCTCTCTCATTACTCTCTCTCTCTTCTCTCTCTCTCTTATCTCCTTCTCTCTCTCTCTCTCTCTCTCACTCTCTCCCTCCTCCTCTCTCTCTCTCTCTCTCGTCCCCCACATTCCCTTTCATTCTCTTCCCGTCCTCGCCCTACTTCCTATCCATTTCTTCTTTAAAAAAAATAATGGAAAAATATATAAGGAAAAAGAAAGGGAAAAAGCGAACAACCCCCCCCCCCCCCGCCCCCAACCAAAACAACCATTGATTTCGCTTCCACCGGGCAGGCACACGGTGTACGCCGAGTCCGGTGTGGAAGTCACCCGTTTGGAAAGGTAATCAGTTCGAAAACCATTTCACAAGTAGCTGACTCTGATTCTCATCACCGTCCCACCACGCAAGTTAGTGCCAGTGAATAGAGCGTGGTTAGAGTTAGAGTTCATGTACTCCAAGCATCCAATGTATCGGACCCCGCTAATTTTTCTTCTTTTTTTTCTTTTTTTTATTCCTTTTTTTTGGACAAGCTGTGTTCGTGTTCAGCCTGATCTGTTCATGGAGGAAAGTTCGCTGGCGCGCTTCCTAGTTCCATTCCAGAGCGCTCTCCTGGTGGCGGTCCTGTGGGGATTGTGCCTTTCAGATATTCCTGGCTGTGACAGTTGATCATAAAGTGGTACAGCAAGCAATTAAAGTCACCCCCCCCCCAGGGATCACAAGCACAGGAATGCCAGTAAGCCAGGCGCTGGTCCAAGACAATTCTCATTGGTATGTCTAAGGGCTGGAAGGGGTGGGGTGGGGGGCATTTAAGCGATTACCTTTCTTTTGAAAGGGGTTTCTATTTTCCGAAAAGGCAAAGAAGAATGATCGCGCAGAAAGAAAATGACTACACACTGTGGCTTTAAAAGAAATGTTGTGGTTTGTAACTACGGACCGCGCCGTTGTACGCTTAAAATGAATTATCGACTATATTCCCCCACCCCTTCTCTCACTCTCTCTCTCGTCTCTCCCTCTTCTCGTCTCGTCTCTCTCCTGTTCCTCTTCTCATCTCTCTCCTTCTCTTCTCTCTCTCTCTTCTCTCACTCGCCCCTCCCCCCACTCCCTCCCGTCCTCCCTGTCCCGTGCCGTCCCTCTCTAGATATTTTCCGTTATTGTTAAGGCTAGTGTAACGTGACAGTGTGTAATGGGCGTGACAGTGTGTAACGTGACAGTGTGTAACTGACAGTGTGTAACGTGACGAGTTTCCAGGAGAAATATTCCGATCCACTGAAGCCCTCACAATGTAAGCGCAGTATTTATAAGTTCGTTGTTCTTTTCAATGTCATGTCAACATGAGACCTTCCAGGCACATCTTAGAACCTCATATTCATCGCACTGCCACAACACGACTGTGCACGATGTCCATCATCCGTGAGATCCATCTGCATGGATTTGGGGGGAGCCTGTTTCCTTCCATCGTCAACACAGCGCGCCGACAAGGTGGTGGCAATATCCTCAATCGATCCGAAACACTGGCCTTTAGCTTTTTAACCTTACCTATCCATTGAAATCGTCTTTGTCCGTTGGGGCAACCCTGAGATCCGGCCACCACACTCTCCTCCATCTGTTTCCTGTCTCTCCATCGCTCGCTGAGATTCCGCCAGGCTCATTCCAGTCCACTCTCGGATTATTGCCTTCCCACCTCTTCCTTGTCTTCCTTTGTTGCGGCTTTCCCTGACGTTCCTGGCAGGAACACAGGGCAACACGCCGGCAATTAGGATATTGCAACCACAACACTACATAATGCATGCCACGTTTTCTTTCAAGCCCATCCATAATTTGAGCCAGTATTTATTTGCACCTGACAATTGATAAAAAACAACAACAACTCCACACAATCGTTTCTTGTGTGGGGATATCTTCATCGATGAAGTTACCATCTTCAAATACGTGACCTTCCCGTTTTAGTTGACACACTATCAAGTCCCCCCCCCCCCCCCCCCCCCCCCCCCCCCTTCGCACTCACTTTCACCCTCTCTTTGCGCCACATATAATCCAATTCCTGATTGTGATCAGCTGTTTGGAACCATCTGGTTTACACCTTGATGGCCCTATGAAAGAAAGAGAGGAGAATCAACTTAAGACAAAATGAAAATTCTCAAAACAAACCAGTGCGCCAGTCAATAAATACTCGACTTCTTAAGCAAGCCTTGGCGCATAATGTTTTTGGTGAGTCAGCCCCATGTGTTTATCATGCCACACCATTTTAAAAACGGGCCCTCCATTCTTCGTCTACTGTTGTTATTAGAACAGGCATGGTCACGTGTCTGTCTACATCGTCTTTCATTGGTTGTATCAAAATACAATTCACCAGACTCAAACACAGCGGGGGGGGGGGGGGGGGGGGGGGAAACGAGTTTTGTGCCGGTTTAATAGCTTCGGGCCTGTTTCTAACAAAGTCAGACAAGAAAAAAGCACAAAACGGTCACACAGACATCACGACACAGTGTTTTCCGAGCCAATGTATGTTTGAAACACCGCGTTTTCCTACTTTGAATACGCGCCGCCGCTCTGAATTGAGTGGTTCTCTTTTAGAAAGGTGTTCGGGCTTGACACACTTCGTGTGACATAGGCCGTACTTTGAGCACCACATTCTGTTTGCGTACAACAGAACTTCAGTACTTTTAACTGTCTGATTCGCCCTAGGGGCATCGTCACAGCCACAGTTCACTTGTTATGACACCGTGGCGGTTGTTTCCAACATGTCCATTGATTCAGTGTCAGGCAACAGTCTTTGTTGTTTCCAACATGTCATTGATTCAGTGTCAGGCACAGTCTTTGCTGTACCAGCATGTCATTTATTCATTGTCATGACGGTCTATGTTGTGCCAACATTTCATTTATTCATTGTCAGGTACATTTTGTTGTTTCCAACATGTCATTTATTCGTTGTCAGACACGGGTCTTTTAGGGATTGGTATGCAACATGTCAATTTATTTCATTCACAGACACGGGTCTTAGTTGTTTGCAACAAGTCATTTAAATCATTGTTTAGCACAGTCTTTTGTTGTTTTGCAACATTCATTTTATTCATTGTCAGTCACGGTCTTGTTGTTAAAAAAACTGTCATATATTCCATTGTTAGCACAGCTTTGGTTGTTTGCACACTGTCATTATTCTATGTCAGGCACTGTCTTGTTGTAAGCGCTGATCGGATGAACACTCACAGAATCCAAGCCTATCATGTTGCACGACACACCTGTTACATATATAAAGTAGAGGTCAATAGATAAATACGCCAACTTGATATAGATAGATATATATATAAAAAGAGACAGGCGGATAGACAAATAGACAGATAGACAGATAGATAGATAGATAATAATAGATAGATTAGACAGATAGATTACAAGATAGAAAGATCGAAAGATAGATAGAAAGGATAGATAGATAATGAAGGGTAGATCTCGATGGACCAGAACGGTCGATC
>JAFLJL010000923.1:0-35000 GCA_018398815.1 Conus ventricosus
TTTAAGCTGTCAGTTTGCGAAATCGAGCTTTTCCATTCCCTTAGATTTTGAGTTGTTAAAAGCGCATGCGCCATACTTTCAAGGAGCATTAAAAGACAGACTGTCATATGAACTAACTTTTAACGAATACAAACGTGTTATCAGATCAACAGACACCGAAGCAAAGTACAGCATTTCTGACATCACGTTAGGTTTGACGTTGTTAGCAACCCTAATTTAGCAAGGCTGATTGAACAACAATATCAGTCAAGATTAGCAATATATTACGAAAGAGTGATTCATCATACAACATATCCTAGAAGCAGGGCAGACACTATATGGAATTTTAGTTTTAGCGTCTCAGCAAGATCGCTTAAAGGTATTTTATTGCTGTGTGAAGATGAAGAACCATTCAAAAGGAAGTGAAAAGTTTTTTAATCCAAAATAACGAAAGTACAATGTTCGATTGAGGGCAGTCCTAACCAAATCTATGCTAGCGGGCTTAAACCTTATCAGCATTTTGATGAAATAAGAAAACTGTTTGGGGGCGGGAGGTGTAGAAATCCAACAGTTGACCTTGTGGCTAAAGATCTCACCTTCACAGCGTAAGACTTGATGATTATTTAACAACAAAATACGGTCTATGGATTGACCTAAGGTCAACGGAGGATAAATCAGTTACATGGAAGCGGGAGAACTGTGAGAGACGTAATAAACATTCAAATTGATAAAGAAGAAGAAGCTGATAAACCGCTTTATGTACATTTGTTTTTATTATATGATGCGCAGTGAATATTGAAGCTAACAGATTAGAAACTGTAGTATACTAAATTATTTTTTCATTTTATAAAAAGCATGTCTGTTCAGGTTTATCCAAATGTGCTACAGCGCCGCCAAAAGAAGAGATAGCAGGCAATTCTGCTGTTATAGAAACCCCTGAAGTAAAAGCCTTCAGATTAACAAACATTACGCAAATGCAACAAAAACTAGAGCAGGACTTTCAAAATACAGCAAAACCAAACGAAGGTATTCTGCTGCCTTTAATGCTGTTACTTATGTTAATACTGGAGCATCGACTATAAGTGCTCTATCAGCAGGAACGAGTGTTGGTCTCTTAGCAACGGGCATAGGCGCACCCGCAGCTTTACCTCTAGGAGGTTTGTCTTTAGCTCTCGGTCTGTGTTCATTAGCTGTAGGTGCTGCTAGCAAAAAAATAAAAAACTAAACTCAAAAGCACACAGCTATGGTTCAATAATACAGCTAAACTTAGTTCGTTTAAACTGACAATAAATAAAGCGCTAGTTGACTCAAACATCACGGATGAAGAATTTAATCGTTTACAGGCGATTTTGATGACTACAAAAGACAAAGTTTGATCTTCAAAGAAAGGCGGGGACAACTTTTTCTCAACAGCCAACGCGAGCAGATAAAAAAGGAAGTTTAAAAAAAGAAAACGAGACTTTAAACTTGCTCTAACAGTCACTTAACACCCCAAAAAGGTGTTTATACTTTAGTTTAGAGTCCAAGCGAAAAAAAAGGGACCGTTGTTTTGGTTTGATTAAGTATTTTTTTTTAATTTAAATAAATTTTTGGTTTAGAAAAAGAAGACAGCAGGCTAAGAATATAAGGGACAAGACGAATGTTTGAAGGAATGCTGAGAGAAGGTTTTCAGGCATAAATGATATTGTTTAGAACATTGACCCAACAACTGGGGAAAGGTTGGTCTGATTTCTAAAGTTCCAGGAAAAACAACATGCCCCGCCATTAAAGAAATGTTAGCTTTTTTTTAATGTTAAAACAATAAATGAAAAAAACCCTGAAGTCTGGGTCTCAACAAAAAACGCAGAATTCTTTCTCAAAACGATTTAACCCCGGTTGGGCGACCAGCTGCTTCACATTTTGACGCTCCCGCTAAAGAACAAAAAAGAGAGGTTGGTTGGCCCCCCCGAGGGCGAATCAAGAGATCAGATTAAAACGGCTAAGTATGCCCCGATTGTAGGAAGGTTAAATTTCCGCTACCCGGGATTTGGGTTTTTAAAAGAGAGCGTTTTAAACAAAAAAATTAACAAAAAAGTTTCAGTGTGCGTTCTTGCAAGGCGCATCTTTCCCGCAAAACCGAGAAAGAGTGACAATATGGGCAATACGCCAAAGATTTAATTTCAATGGAAAATTCCTTTCCGTTAGTGTGACCAAATTGATCAGTTTGAAGAACAAAAAAAACCCCAATAATGTTAAGATAAAGGGGATGAGGAAACAAATTTTTGGCGCAATTAAAAGTGTAAAAGAAACCCAAACAATAGGCGAACCAGACAAAAAATCTGTTGACTTTTTAAAATTTTTTCACCACGGGGCTCCCCCCCTTTTCAATGATACGCAAAATGAGGATTATTGAGTTTCAAAAAACAAACTAGCAAACAAGAATCTGCAAAAAATTTTTAACAAGAATTCCATTGTGAAAAGTGGAGTGAACATATAAAACATGTAAAAGTTCTGTAGACTGTAATCAGAACTTTTACGCCCCACAGGTTCTAAATTAGTTTTAAGAATGGAAAAAACTGCAATTTTTCCCCATGGTTTTTAGCGACTTTGAATCACTCTTGTTCTTATGAAGGGCCCCAAAAAAAACTTCGAAAAACAGTCTTAATGAGAAAATACGTTTTGTTCATTTCCCTTCATTGTTGCAGGTCGGATGGCGTTTTTCAGAACCAGTTTTTAATAGGGACCAGATGCTGCAAAAAATTCTTAAAACGATGCAGAAAGTGCGAACGCCTGTTCTAATAATCAAAAACTTATCTAAAAAATCATAATGGCCTGAAGACCAACAACGTAGATCGAAAGCTTTGTTGGATTTGCGGTTTAGAGCTAACCCCCAAGGTGAAAAACCCCACGTAAAGCCGATCAATTGGGGGAATTTAGAGGTGCAGGCATAAACAAAGCAATTTAACTAAGTTTGACCCAAAAGACATGGAACTGCCTGTTTTTTCAAACTTGCGGGTTAGACTCTCACCTTTTTAACAAGCAGTAACCAGGCTTCAGGGTAGCATGCTTTTGCACAGTATCAGAAAAGTACATGTGTTTTAAATTTTAAAAAATTATTTTTCTCGACTCTATGCAAACATGATGGGCTCATTAGAGGATGGCTATGCCTTTAAGTCCTCCCAAAAAGGAAGAAATTTTGATATCTTGTTAAAAAGGGTGTTACCTTATGAATACTTAACATTTGGGAAAATTTTGCAAGATACACTTCCGCCAAAAGGCGCGTTTTTTTGTCTTAGGGGAAAAGGACTTTATGATTCTGATTACCAGCATGCTCAAGAAGCAGGGCAGAAGTTAGAGTGTAAAACGATGGGAGAACTCATGACCCTACTTGAGGGTGTATTTTTGTTGGGGGAAAATTTTTTGAAAATTATAGAAAGCCCCTGATAAAACCTTTACTTTTGGGATCCCAGCTTAAATTTTTTTCTGCACCGGGGATGACTGGGATGCTTTTTAAAAGTTACTGGAGACAGATTGTTTTTTGTCAGTTTTCCAAATGATTGTGATTGAAAGGATGCGTGGAGGAATTTATTTTGGGCGTGATCATTACTGTAAAAAAAACACAATACTTGGACCCTTTGACCCGAGTAAAAATCTAACTATCTTATTTTTTTTAGTGAAAAAATCTGTATGGAGGGCTAGGGCGCAACATTCCATTAAAAATTCAAGATGTCACAGGTCGAAAAATTTTCAAAAGGTTAAAAGTGGTTGGGCAGTTTGAAGCCTGTCACACGGGGTTTCATTCTAGAATTTTGACTTAGATATCCTCATGAATCCATGCCCTGCTAATGACTATCCATTAGCAGCGAAGTTAAAGATGGAAAAACAGAGCCGCCTAAACTTGTGCCAAACTTCAGGAAAAAAAAAATTATGTTGTTTTTACAGACTTTCAATTTTATTTAAGAAGGGGTTAAAGTTGCAGAGTTCATCGATAATTGCTTTTGATCAAAACAGTTCTGAAACCAACTCATAAGACACGATTCAGAACCAAATCCACAGATGCTTCAGAAAAAGATTTTTTTTCAAGCTAATGAAAAACAGCTTTTTTTGGAAAGACTAGGGAGAATCCGCACAAGCGCAAAAAGTCGATTGGTCCCCAAGGGGGAAGAAGCAATTAACAACTTCAAAATAATTTAGGCTTTAGAAGTTTCATGATCCTTTTTGGCATAAGAAAAAAAAAAGAAAAGCAAATTAGCAAACCCTTTATTAAAGGGGTTTACGTTTTAGAATTAAAATTTTGTTTTCAGGTTTTTTTGATATTTAACCCCTTGTATAGAGTCCGGTACTTTCCAGATAAGTTTGGGTTTGGGGTTTTAGATACCCTACTAAGACATCATAAAGACAGGGAAATGGAAGTAGCTAAAGGACATCGGGAGGTACGAAATTATTCCCAAAAGATTCCCCTTTGCATTCAATTATAAAAAAGGTTTTGGAAAGATGAAGATGAATTTTTGGGAAAGGTGATCAGGAGTATGGGGGGTTAAAGGTCAAAATGACAGTATTTCGACCCAGGAGAAAAACTTAAGAAGGCAAAGGGAATATCCGGGGTTGTGCAGTCAAAATATACATGACAACTACAAAAAAGCATTTTTTGGGGCAAAAAGACTTTTCATATGAAAAACGTAAAAACTGCGTCTAATTACTGAATAACACAACTTTGTAACAAAGAAGTCATTAGATAGAAACAAAACAAAATGTTTGTTAATCCGAGTTTTATTGAAATTGGGGCCTGGGAACCGAAAATTAATTAAAGCGAACTGTGCCCGGGGGGATTATCTGCATTTCTTTTTCAAAAAAGTTTTTGGGGGGGTGTTTGTTGTGTCTTTTCTCGTAAATAATCAGGGGGATTCATCTTTACAATTCTTTTTATTTCATCGGGTCAACCTCCAAACGGGATCGGTTCCCCTGATGCGAGTGTCCCCTTTGCTTTCCCGAAAAATAAAGGTACTTCTTTCAAAAAAGGGAAAATAGTTTCCCGGATAAAGACTTCCTTCAGCAACATTTTTGTTTTCTTTTGATTGTTGAAATGGTTTAAAAACCTTTTAAATTCTTCATTATTCATTGCGCGAAAAAACTGAGGGCGTCTTTAACCCATTCTGTTTTGCGAAATTTTGTCAAAAAGCTCTCTGTGATACGGGTAGGAGAAAGTTTTCGGTAACGGGGTTTGTTAAATTTTTCAACAAAACCCTGTTCTGTGAACTCCTGGAATCCTTTTTAAGGAAACCCTATGTTTTAACAATTTTTTGTTTCACTTGGTTTAAAAATTTTTTTTCCACATCGATTTGAATCAGCGGGGAAGTTAGTGGGCCTGTTGGTATATCATTTTTTGGCAACAGCAAAGCAAAAAGCATCTTTTGTGTAATGGTTCCCGCATCTTTAATCTTAAAGCTATATCATGATGTGGTGCGTACTTAAATCTTTTTCGTCTAATCCTACGAGGGTAAATATAGAAGATCCATTTGTGGGGGGCTTTGGGTTTTTTAAAAAAAGTGTGGCCTGATTCGTTGGGGCGGTAAAAATTTTCCCAAATTGCTTGTTTAGAAACCTTCCTTTGCTGTTTTTCACTGCCCCCCCGCCGTTTGGGTTTAGCTTTTTAATTGCGGTTTTTCCCTTCCAATATTTTTTGGCGAAAATGATTTTGTTCTTTTTTTATTCAGTGATTTTATGCGCAACAAAAAAACAACATCATCCCAACAAAAAAAAAGCGATTTCTTGATCTTTTGTTTTTCTGAGGGTTATAAAAGTATGAATTTTGGTGGGGGCAATGTCGGGGCCCGGTTTGCCGTTACTAAATTATTTTTTTTGCTTGATAAACATCTTTTAAATATGTAAGCTGGCCCCGTCTTTTCAGGTGTCTTAATAAATCTAACGCTAAAGTTTCCTTTTAGGCGTTTTGTGAAAAGCGTAGTTGCTCCATGCTTTGTTATGTTTTTTTTCTCTCATGTCATCCCGGGTTTCTAAATGCAAAAATTTCTTCCCCTAAAAGCAAGCGCTTTCACCACAGCGCCGCTATCATTTTGCGAGTGAAGCCTTTTTTTTAAAAGTATTTTTTTTCTTCATATTTTTTTGTCTGGGAAATTTTTCCTTGCTTTATAGAAATTTTCGTGGAAAAGAAGTGCAATGTTGCAATCGTTTGCTGAATCCCAAATCTAGTTTGCCCAAAATCGCTGGTTTAATTTTTAAAACTTTTTCCCAGCATTGATATCCTACACTTGGGGCCCCCAAAACAGCGAAAGGTAACAAGGTTTGGGAACAGTTTTTTCGGGTCATTTTTTAAAAAAAATTAAATTTTTTAATTTAAAAAAAAAAAGAACAGGTGATCTCCCTACAGCTACAAGGCAGCCTAAACCCTTTCCCGAAATTTATGAATGACCCAAATTGATGATCAAACTATTATCCCAAAAAGGGGAGGCTTATTCTTTGGCAGCATGTGGGAAAACAAAACATTCCCCGGACGAAATTTTTGCATAGAACGTTCAACCGAGCCGCCGCAAAGACATTTTAAAGTATCATAACAGGTAGAAAACCAGCTGGGGGGCTAATGGTGAAAAGGTGGGGAAAAAGGTTCTTGTTTGTACCTAAACTAGTCATAGATTTTCTCCCCTTGATTCTGAAAAAAGACTTAGTATGATTTAACGCAAGTCCGTTTTAAAAAAAGTCATTGAGTTTACTGTATCTAATTAAGATTTGGGGAAAATTAATTTTCGCCCGCGTTTATGGGATTAATAACTTTTACATATAAATTTTTTTTCCTTCAAAATGAGCGAGCTGGAAAATCAGCAGAACAATCAGGGGGAGAAAGTAACCAAGCCAAAAATCAGCAGAATCAGAAAACATTGAAACAGGGGGAGAAAGTAAAACCCGTAAAAACCGGGCGGTTGAGCAGGAAGAAAATTAGCAGGTGGAAAAGACAAAAAAAAAATTAAGTTACAGAATATGATCTCATGAAAACTAAACCCGCCAAAGCCAAAACCAAATTGATTCAAGCCAGCTATAAACTCCATGTGATACAAAGGGGCCCCCAAAAACTTTTGGAAAATTTTAACTTAAAAAAGTTGCCCTTTTTTTGGGGCCATTGCTGTTGGGGGGCAGTTATTTTGGGGATTAAAAAATAAAACCAATTGCAACAGAAACAAAAGCAACAAAAAAACTGAACCATTTTAAAAGCAGAAAAAGACAATGCACGCCAAAACCCCCAATAAAAAAAGATATTTTGATCCATTTTTAAATGGAATAATATTTTAGAACTTAATTTTAAATTTTTTTATAAAAAAAGATATGGGTATTTTAAAAGATAAAGTCAATAAATAAAGACATGGAGTCTATAAAAGGCATTTTTATAGACCGAATTGTATCATGCGGTTGTTCGGGTGCAAGACCCTTTATAAGATTATGCAGAAAACGCTGAGCAAGACATCCAACGTACAGTTTTTTGGGGTGTGTTTTCTATTTGACATTACTATTTAAAATAAAAAATAGATTGATTTTTTTTATAATTTTAAAAATAACTTGAATAGAATTTGTTTTTACTTAAAGGTGACTTTAATCAAAAACTTATTAAAACTTGATCAAAAACTTTAAATTAAAAATTAAACAAATTATTAAAAATTTAATTTAAAAAATTAAAAAAATTAATTAAAACTTGGGTACTTAATTAAAACTTAAATTAAAGGGTTGGGGTGACTTTAATTAAAAAACTTAAAAAGAACTTGGGGTATTTTTTAAAAATTTTGGGTTTCCCCAAGGTTTATTATTTTTAAATTTAACACACTTTTCGAAAACGTCTGAATTTAAAACTTTTTATTGAAGTACTAACCAAACCGAAACCACCAAAAAAATTAACTTCTAAATGCTTTATAAAATTTGACGTTAGGGGGAAACCTGGACCTCCGGCCCCACTGTAACCCTTTGGCGCTTTTGGGTTGGCGCTGAAGAAACGGTTCCACTGTCCCCTTTAACCTCTAGGGTGGGCGTTGAAAAACGGCTTTCCCTTGCCTTTGAGCTCTATGTGGAGCGCTGAAGAAACGGGGTTGCTACTGTGGACCCTTTGACCGCCGGGGGGGAGCGTAGTTTCTTTTTGGGAATTTGAGAGGATGTGTTTGGGTTCATTGGCTTTTGGGGAGTAGCCAAAAATTTCCCCCCACTCCCCACGCTTCATTTAAACAATCCCTTCCTCATAGAGGTTTTAAAAAAGGCCCAAGTGAAAACCTTTTCTAGGTTTAAAAACGGCTTTTTTTTTCTTTTTTTTTATAAGGGTGCCGTTTTTAAAAAAAAAATTGGAGACAACATGCCGTCTTATTGGCCAAAATCTCCCCTGTCTTTGTTTCCATGATAAAAATTTTATAAAAAAAAACCAACCTGACCCCGTACCCTTAACCCCACCTTAATACAAACAAACCCCCCCCCCAAAATATGCACGTAACAGCAAACACCAAACCCCCCCCCCAACCCCGAAAAAATACACCCCCCCCCCCCCCCCACCCCCCCGGGGCCCCCTCCCCCGCTTTATTGATTTTTGGGGCGCTTGCGTGCCTTTTTGGTGAGGGTCCCCCCTTGTGGTCCCTTCGGTTTCCTAGTTTTTTTGTAGCAGCAGTATTTTGAAGCTTTTTGGATGGCTAGCCAAAATACCCCCCAAGGGGGCAAGGCGCCCAATTCTGTTTGTTTTCCCTTAAAAATGCCCGGGGTGGGCCCACTAAAGGAGTGAACTGGTTTAAAAATTGGTGAAAAGTATAAATTTTTCCAATAGTTCATAAAACCGAAACTGAGACCCTCTCAAGTACGAATTCACCTTTTTTCCCTTGAAATTTTAAGCCTGTTTTTTCTGGTTTGCTGTTTGGATAAAATAAAGGTATGGATTTTTTTCTTGGAATTTAAACAACGGTTTTTTTTTTTGGTTTTTTTTGATGGGTTTGGGGTTTTTGTTATTTTTTTTGAACCCCTTTTAAAAAGTCTTTTGGTTTCCCTGTTGTTTCCCCCTGGGGGCGCGGCGGGGGGGCGGGGTTTTTAGCTGGGTTTTTTGGACAGCCCGCTTTTGGGGGGGGAATGTGTTTGTTGTTGCCCTTAGCGTAAATAAAATTCTTTAAAAAATTTTTTAAACCGTTAAAAGAAAAATTTGGGCCCGTCCCTGTTTTAGTTTTTTTTGGGGGTTTAAAAAAAACCCTTTCACAGTGGTCACACCAGGCGAAAAAAAACAGGGAGTACTCCCAAAACTGCGCCCCGGGCTGTCCACGTTCCCCAGCCTGGGTTTTGTGCTGCCTTCGTTTTAGCGTGGGTCAGGTGTGGGTTTTTTTTCGGCCGGCTGGTTTTAAATTTCCCGAGGTTTTTTTCCCCCTGTTTCCTGTTTGAAAAGTTTGTAGGGTTGTCGAAGAAGTGGGGTTTGGTTTTAAAGAGGAAAGAGAAAGGTTTTTTTTTGAGTGTGTATGTTTGGGTGGTGGCTGTGGGGTTTTTTTGTTGTGTTGTGTTGTGGTGGGGCATTTTGTTTTTCCTGTGGGGGTTTTGCTTTTGAGAGAAGGGGGGGCTTTGGGGGCTTTGCCCGAACTGAGTGAGGGGGAAAATGGCAAATCCCCTTTCCCTGTTCTTATATTTTTTGATCATTGAAACACTGTTTGTTACAAAGGGTTTATTTTTTAGTATCCCTAATTTAATTTAGGGATACTTTCTCCCTAACGTATGGTAATCTTTTTATGTAGTTAAAAAATCCCCCGCTATTATTTCAAAAACCTGACCCAAAAAGTAATTTTAAACTTTTAACATAAAACCTTAAGAATACAACCGTTTTTTACTTTTTTAAAAAAGTGGGGGGAAGTAAAGCCAAAACATCCTGCACCACGGGGTAAGTTCACAATTGAAAAAGATACCCCCCAAAAATCCCAACCATTGGGTTTTTTATTTTTTCCCCCTTGTCGGTTTTGCACCCGTTCCCAAAAAAATCTACAAATTTTTTTGTTTAATCGTATTTTTTTTTGCCCTTTTAAAAATGGAGCCAAATTAAATGGGAAAAGTATACTTTGTAACCTATTATTTGTTTTAAATAATTTTTGATCATTTTTCCCTTCACTGAGGTTGGGTTGGTAAATACATCCAAATAAAATTTTCCCATCTTGGACACTTTCGACTGAGCACCACACGCTTTCCTGAAATTCACACACATTTATTTCCTTACACTCTCTGGCTGGCTTGTTTAAATGTAGCCTAGTTTACTTTGCGTGTGCATGTCACAGGATTGAATCGAAAATCGATAGTAAGACAAGAAATTGAAGTAGCACTGGAAATACCAGTAGTTAGTATTCGTTTGTTAGTCTTTCATAATTGAAGGTGCCCACTACAATGATGAACCAAGCATAACGGCAAGTATTACATTTACTTGGGTGAAAAAAATGGAAGGAAGGAAAATTAAAGAAAGAAAGGAAGGCAAATGTTGTTGTTGTTACTCCATGAGATACTTAACACAGCAGATCAGTTAATGCCTTGTTCCAGGAAGTGATAAATAAACACAATAGATTGGCAAATGAAGCCGCCAAAGCCCTGGATTGTGGGTGCCAGGAGTGGCGGTGTAAGACCCCCAAGACATTCGACACAGTCAGCCAAACCCCCTTGATCCAGAAGCTCAGGCAGTATGGCTGTTGCAGTGAGACGAGCACATGGGTCATCAAACTCCCTTCGCTGCAAAAGGCTACTACCCGTTGATGTCAGCAGCACCAGAATCAGAGATATTTTCAGTAGAATCAGGCATGGCCCAGAGCTGTATTCTGCGACCTACCCTGCTTCTGCAGTGTGGCATGCTATGCAGAATGCTATTGACTGCCAAATTTTCTGCTGTGTGACATGCTGTGCAGAATGCTATTGACTGCCAAATTTTCTGCTGTATGACATGCTATACAGAATACTATTGACTGCCAAATTTTCTGCTGTGTGACATGCTAGGCAGAATGCCATTGACTGCCAAATTTTCTGCCGTGTGACATGCCAAGCAGAATGCGATTGACTGCCAAATTTTCTGCTGTATGACATGCTAGGCAGAATGCTATTGACTGCCAGACTTTCTCTGTATGACATGCTAGGCAGATTACCAATGACTGCCAAATTTTCTGCTGTGTGGCATGCTAGGCAGAATGCTGTTGACTGCCAAACTTTCTGCTGTATGACATGCTAGGCAGATATGCCATTGACTGCCAAACTTTCTACTGTATGACATGCTAGGCAGAATGCCATTGACAGCCAGACTTTCTCTGTATGACATGCTAGGCAGATTACCAATGACTGCCAAATTTTCTGCTGTGTGGCATGCTAGGCAGAATGCTGTTGACTGCCAAACTTTCTGCTGTATGACATGCTAGGCAGATATGCCATTGACTGCCAAACTTTCTGCTGTATGACATGCTAGGCAGATTGCCGTTGACTACCAAAACTTTCTGCTGTATGACATGCTAGGCAGATTGCCATTGACTGCCAAACTTTCTGCTGTATGACATGCTAGGCAGATTGCCATTGACTGCCAAACTTTCTGTTGTATGACATGCTAGGCAGATATGCCGTTGACTGCCAAACTTTCTGCTGTACGACATGCTAGGCAGATTGCCATTGACTGCCAAACTTTCTGCTGTATGACATGCTAGGCAGATTGCCATTGACTGCCAAACTTTCTGCTGTATGACATGCCAGGCAGATTGCCGTTGACTGCCAAACTTTCTGCTGTTATGACATGCCAGGCAGATTGCCGTTGACTGCCAAACTTTCTGCTCTATGGCATGCCAGGCAGATTGCCGTTGACTGCCAAATTTTCTGCTCTATGGCATGCTAGGCAGATTGCCATTGACTGCCAAACTTTCTGCTCTATGGCATGCGAGGCAGATTGCCTTTGACTGCCAAATTTTCTGCTCTATGGCATGCTAGGCAGATTGCCATTGACTGCCAAACTTTCTGCTCTATGGCATGCGAGGCAGATTGCCTTTGACTGCCAAATTTTCTGCTGTATGACATGCTAGGCAGAATGCCATTGACTGCCAAACTTTCTGCTGTATGACATGCTAGGCAGATTGCCATTGACTGCCAGACTTTCTGCTGTATGGCATGCTAGGCAGATTGCCATTGACTGCCAACCTTTCTGCTGTATGGCATGCTAGGCAGATTGCCATTGACTGCCAACCTTTCTGCTGATGCAGCAGATGACAAAGAAGATGTTATCAGAAGAAACTGGAATTAACTGGTAGGGAATCTCCTGAAAACATGGTATTTTACCATCAGAAATATGTATGAGTTTACCATGGCATGCCACTGTACCACTGAATTACACAAATATTAGGTCTTCTGATCTGATAAGGTGCACTCCTGTCACACTGAAAATGAAAAGGGTGCGTTGCAGGATTATCATCAAGCAATGGGAGGTCAACAGAAGATGTGGAAATTGTAAATTCATCTCAAAGCTGAAGCAGTTTGAAGCAGTTTCTTGCTTTTGTTAGAACTGTTCTTATGGATTTGAAGAAACCAAAAGGTGTAGTCTGCAAACTTCTCAGATGGACTGGTTGATACATCATAATTTTGTAATCAGCATTTTTGCTTCTGGTTTGAAATGAAATGTTTTGTCTTTTCAATAAATTTTATTTGATCTGTACATAAAATTATGTGATCATTGCTTAAAAGGATTGTTCTAAGCCACGCAAAAATGGGAGAAATTTTGTGCCCTTCGAGGTATAAATCACAAAAAGGCGAAAGTATGTATTGTTTTTTAAGAGGTTTCATCATGCATTGATGGTAAGCTTTGGGGATCTTTGTGTTCTGAACAAGATTTTCTCAACTCCATTAGAATTTGCTAGACTAGAATTGATTTTTTCCTTTTATCTGTGTGTGTGTTTTTTTGTGTGTTTTTTTCACTGTCAGTCAAAGAGTCGTTTAACGAACACAGACACTTGTTTGATGAAAAAAGTTTGGCCTGACCTCTTAAATTTGCTGCAAGTGCCATAAAAGTGTGTTATATTGCCTTATGAAAAGTTCCAAACTTGTTGCAAAGTCATACTGAGAGTTACTAAAAGTGTCCATGAAGGCAAAGCTCTTCAGCATGAACTCTCGCCCCACCCCCGTTCCATTCACTGGTTTTAGATCAACCCACAGTCATACACCTGTTAAAATCTTGCTCGAGGTACAGTTACCCCAAAGTTTTCAAAACAAGGGTATGAATACACTTCCTCTGAGGTGGGTCAGAAAACACAGAAGGAATGTTGATGACCAACACCGCTCTGAAATGGTCCTGTAAAATGGCAGAAAATTAGATCATGAATTGTGTCAGGTAAAAAATTTTTTTTTTTCAAAAGATGTAATTATGTGTTAGTAATAATATATCTGAGCTGTGTGTGTGTGTTTGAATTTTCTTTAACCTTTCCTGTACTCCGTGGGTGTGAAATCACCAGACACGTGTTTTTTGCTCTGTAACTCTAGTAATTTTGAAGCCACTTCCACTTAATTTCATGACTTTGTCCCTAATATATTATACTACATATCAACTGAAAATTATTTTGTTTTATACATAAACAAAGAAATAATTAAACAATTAATGTCCCAGTACGTCATGGGTGTGAGAACACCCATACTACCAAAGAATAAACCTTGCACGCCGTACGCCGTGGGTGTGGGGCCACCCATACTTACAAAGCTTGCGCGCCACATGCTATGGATGTGACGTCACGCGTGCTTGCTACAGAGAGATAAGAGTCGCGTTGGTAAGAAATTCCTTGCCGCTTTCTTCCTGAGCGGGGCGCGTACTGCCAAGTGTGAGCAATGTACGTCATAATCAAAATGATGCAAAGTAACATTACGTATTTTTAAAAAAACACAAAAAAACATGTAGGCCTTGGAGTGTTGCACATTCTAGGAAACGTCATACTGACAGAGGATCAAGTATTTCTAATGTTTTACAATACACACACACGCGCGGGCCCGTGCGCGTGTACTATATAGCATAGCTCATATATATATATATATATATTTATATTATATATATATATATATATATATATATATATATATATATATATTATATATATATATATATGTCTTTCCATGCATGCACATACACACACACACACTTTCTCTCTCTCTCTCTGTTTCTCTTTCTCTCTCGCACAAACATGCAATAATGCTCACATGCACACACACAGATAAACGCACATTCATGCGGCCGCCTGTGCACAGTTATTCACTGAGAAACAACAACAGCGAACAACCGTTTGACGCAAGTAGCAAGACTCTCATCTCATAGAAGTCAAATTTGCATGACGTACGGCAAGGTCTTACTTCCTCGAGAAAAACCATGGGTTACTGTACACCCACGGCGTACGGTGATGTGAGGGGTTAGTTCCTACACAAAAAACCATGGGTTACTGTACACCCACAGCGTACGGCGAGGGGTTAGTTCCTACACAAAAACCATGGGTTACTGTACACCCACGGCGTACGGCGAGGGGTTTGCTCCTATACAAAAACCATGGGTTACTGTACACCCACGGCGTACGGCGAGGGGTTATTCCTTCTTAGAAAGCATGGGTTTCTGCACACCCACGAAGTACAGCGCGCAAAATTTTAGGCGACGTACGGGAAAGGTTAAGAGGACTTTGGGTTAGTTGGGGTGGGGGTGGGGTGGGGCAAATTAATAGTTATTGCCAGCACGTTTGTTTTGCATTTAAATGTCTCTGCATCTCTACCTTGAAGAATGTTTAACACCCATCTGACTTACTAGAGAAGTGCATATCCTGCTTTCTTTTTGTTTCCTCAACCCCTTTCAGTAGTTGAGTTTGTAGCATTGGCAGCTACTCCTGCCTCCCCAGCTTTTGTTGGTCTTTATGAATGGAAGGGGTATCTCATTTTAAAACCTAATATCTCAAAAAATTAATTTGTCAATAGGCTAGCAATTCCATAACAAGCTAACAATTTTCTTATATCAAAGTTCCTTGTCATGATACACTTTCACACTTATGTTTTGAAATACTCTAGACATGATTTTATTCTTTGCATAACTCTGTTTTGAATGTTAACATAATAGCCACTCCAATTGTTTTGAACCCAGCACAAGTACCTCCACCAGTTTTCACCTGCCAGAAATTGCAGCACCTGCCAGTCTCACCTGCTGTCCTTGGACATTCCATTTCTAGACCTATCTATAAGTAAAAGGCCCCCCCTCCTCCCCCACCCCCTTTTTTTCTTCCCAAGAACAGACCTTTATTGGAACAAGTTGCCAGTAGACATGACTGTTGCACTATCCCTGAGAGCCATGCAAGCCAGGATGGGTCTCTTCCTGTAGAATAAATATGTCTCTACGATAGGGAGTGTGAGAAGTGAAGGAATTTGAAATATCCCGGGAAACTGGAACAGACTGGTATTTTAGTGAAAAGACACCCCCCCCCCTCCCCCCGATAAACATATAAACATAAACACGTAATAGTCCAAAATCAACTTCCCAGTGTTACGTAAGTGTAACTTTGCACCTTGTTTTGTATGTCTGTTTTGTGATCATGAAATAAACGAATATAACTGAACGAATATACAAACAAGACTCTGGGAAAGATTGACAGCTAGTAAGTATGGGCCCACAATAATAATAGGTCATCGTCATATTGTTGTCACTGTAGAAGAATTTAAGTGTGTGTTGTGGGGAAAATTGGCTAGCTAGCTATTCATTTCAGGTTCCTTGTAGCTGTCAGGTGAAACTTAGATGGGTATTTTCTAAAACAGGCCCCAAAGTTAGGACTTGCCATGTCCGTCACATGCTTGGTGAAAATCATATGCCTAAATCATGTGTGTCATTGTAGACACACTTGTAATTGCAATGTTTTTCAAGAAAGGGACCTATCTTTTGTACACACCCACGCACACACCCACGCATGCACGCTCACACACACACACACACAGACACACACATGCAGGCATGCATGCATGCAGGCGCGTGCGCATGCACACACACAACATGCGCACGCACACACACACACACACACACACACACACACACACACACACACACACACACACACACAACCACTACCACCACCACCACCTGGATTCCTTTTTAACAGATATTGCATTTCTGCATCTTATTCATGACTTAAAACAAATGGTATTTATTGGAAAGAGAAATTTCTATTTATAGAAGGTAACCTTAGTCAAGTTACCTCAGATTTGGCTTTTGTGTGTGTGTGTGTGTGTGTGTGTGTGTGTGTGTGTGTGTGTGTGTGTGTGTGTGTGTGTGTGTGTTTTCCATAGCTGTGAAGCAGATCTACAATCCTATATTGTGAGTTGATCTGGCAGATGGAGGCTTTGCTCCACTTCCCTCCCCTTCTTCTTCCACTCCCACCCACCCCCACTTCCCTTCATCCTCCCTTATTTATTTATTTTTTTTTTTTGTAATCGGGCAACAACCATTGCATTTGTTCATGCATTCAGTTGTAGATGAATTTCTTTTCTTTCTCTTCTTTTCTTTTCTTTTGTACATCTCATCTCCTTCACACGGTCTTTGTTCACAGATCCATACACCAAGATGAGGGACACGGAATACAGGAAGGTGAAGGTGATGTTCGAACGTCTGGTGGCAGAACTGGACTTGCAGAACACCATGATCATCGACTATCTCTTCTCAAAGGCTGTTCTCACCCAGGAAGACAAGGATGACCTCAGCAAGATCCCCACCAGCCATGAGAAGAACCGCCGTCTGCTGGAGATGCTGAAGACCAAGGAGGATGCTGCCTATGGGAAGTTCCGCGATGCGCGTCGAAAAGTACCAGTCTCACCTGGCTGCTGACTGGATCTTCCAGGTGTTCCACGGAGAACACCACGGTCAAGAGCTACAGGTGATGACGCTGATAATAATCATGATAATGATAGTGATACCAGTATGATAATAAGTAAAACCACAGCAGCAAGTTGTGATGAGAATAGTGTCAATGCTGAGGATTAATTGATGAAGTAATCAGGTCTGCCCATGCATCTGAAGTTTTGGAAGCATTGTGATCTGAATTTGAAGTGTGGGGTGGGGAGGAAGGGGAATGGGGAAGAGGATTAGGGGTAATTTTGCCATTTTGAAGCTCAAAGGTTTGAATATTTGTTTAATATAGTTTACTAGAGAGGAAAGCTTGTTAGCAGAGTAAGGTATCATCCATCTTCTTGTCCATTTTGTTGCATGTTTTTGTTTACCTGTAAAAGTCAAGAGTGTTGTACCGTTAAAGTTCGGACTATAAGCCGCGACTTTTTTCCCCAGCTTTAAACCCTGCGGCTTTAAACAACGATGCGGCTTATTTGCGGATTTTTCTGATTTCAGAAGCATCACACCCTCGTCTATTCTTAGCTTCTCTGTAGACTCACCATATCGTGTTTACTGTTCATGAATTTTTATTATGCTTTTAACTACGATTTTCTGTGTAATCGTGTAATGGAATCAGTAACCCGTTCAGAAATACGGGAATCGACATAAGTAAAGCCCATTACTGATATCTTTTTTCATCAGTTTATCTTCTACAAAAGTACGATCGCTTCGAACGGCGCAATGTGGTTGGCCGTTTCCGACCTGTTTAATCTTGACCAACACTAGCTGAATTACGAACAAAATAACTCAGCACTGACACAGTATTTAAGCGAAATAAAAACATCGAATCGTTTCATTAATGTTCTGGTTTGTTATTATGTGCGTTATCTTACCAAGTGCGTCTTGCAATTCAAAAACGATTAGCGCATTTCAACTCATTGTCAGACCTTGGCTTCGATCCGCCATTGTTGAAATCGTGGACAGGGAGTGAAGGTTTGCATTTGATACCTTCGCTTTGATTGGCTTGCGCTTTCGAGTACTCAACCAATCGCTTAGCTTGATACACCAATGAATGCAGGAGAGAACTGCCTTTCTAGCGCATCGTTAATGCGTTGTTTTTTTTCGGTATTTTTTTTTAAAGCAATGATGTTGGAAAGACAACACTTGTAAGAAGCCTCATAAAAACTTCGATTCTAATTGATTTAAAACACATCGTACTAAAAAAAAAAAAAAGACTGAAGAAAAGCTGGAAACATGCTCTTGTATTCTGACCTATTTAAACGCCAATGAATGCAGTGAACACATTGTATGTAGTGATTTTCGACACAATGTAAACTCAACGCTCGGCCAGCTGCCGCCTGCGGCACATCGGACTGTGTTGTATATATCTGCGGCTTATAAACCGGTGCAGCTTATTTGTGAAAAAAGTTCAGATTTTTAAAAAATTCAGTGGGTGCAGCTTATATACAGGTGCGCTCAATAGACCGAACTTTACGGTACACTATTTTGGCATAGACCAACTGTTAGTACTGTTGGTTCTTTTATTTGCATTATGCAAGGCTTAACAGCAATTCGTTTTTTTTATTCTTTTCACTTGTCCAGTTGATGGAGTTGGTGGAAAAGTCACTTACCAAATGGGTTTATTACTTGCCAACACACACACACACACGCACGCGCACACACACACACACACACACACACACACACACACACACACACACACACACACACACACACACATACTCTCTCTCTCTCTCTCTCTCTCTCTCTCTCTCTCTCTCTCTCTCTCTCTCACGAAACCAGAAAAATGTTTTTCTGATGCCCTTTCTTTGCTTCACACAAAATATAGGGGGACTGTGGGTTGTGTTCTGTCATCTGTCTAAAGCTGTGGCCTCATCAGGAAATCCCACTCTGGGGGTAGTCACACCGTGGAAAGCATGTGTACGTTAACCTTCCCCGACGACTGCTAAAACTTTTCACATTTGTTGACTGTGGGTTGTTCAGACACCCATCCTTTCCATAGAGGCATTTAATTACACATACTATACCGTGGCTCACTAATGCAATAAGCGGCAGCAATTTGCTATCCCTGCCTCGTATACAATAAAGTCCGTACGGACAACAAAACCCCTGAAAGGGCCTCGTGCCTCGCGCATGCTCAGAACAGTCTTCTTTTCTCGGCAGCCATTTTCCCGTTAAGCCGCGTGTACATGGACAGCTAAGTATTTTTGACTTTTCTCGCAATCGATCGATTGTTGTTGCTGTTCGTTGGTGTCCTTGCTTATGTTTTCACTTAAGGGAGAAACGTACGTGAAGCGATTGGGTGGTAAGGCGAGAATTAAGAAGGTTTCGTCTTTCGATTCCCACATCTCGCCGGCAGGCTCTTTGTCTATAGCCCCGCCAATTCCTCCTCTCCCTTCAGCGTCACTTTCTCCCGAGGGTTCACCTCAACTCAGCTTCGGTTCTGTTGTCGTGACAGCGAGCTCTTTCTCGCAACCCTCAATTCGTGACGGTGATCGGCTCAGCTTCGGTTCTGTCGATCCCGTCACAGCGAGCTCTTTCTCGCAACCCTCATTTTGTGGCGGTGATCAGCTCAGCTGCGGTTCTGCTGATCTCGCCCCTTTGCCCCATAACGGTGAGCGACTCAGCCGCGGTTCTGTCGCATCCGTTTAGTACCCCCCGTGTTCAGTGTTCTATGCTCACAGTTCGTTTCCCATGGCAGAATTAAAGGGTGTGTACGGGCCCTCTACGGAGGCGCCGGGCAATGAGGGGGACTATGCGTCACCCCCCCCATGCCCGGTAGGCGATCCAAGGGAAAGCAACTCCTGCGAAGGGCTCGAATCTAGTTCGCCCCCCCGGTTTGGTTTCCCTTCCCCGCCTCATGTGTCTGCCTCTGCTTTTGGGCAGTCACCGGGGTGTCGCCCTTCTCCCGAGCACCCCTCAGGGGACCGGCGCATTGGGCCCCCCCCACTTTCAGGGTTGGGCCAGCAGCACATTAATCACCCCCCCAAATCATGGGGTCAGGGCCCTTTGCCTTGGGCGCATGGGCCCAATTGGCAATATCCCCGAACATGGGCTTTCCTCAGCCCCCTGCTCCGGGGTTTCCCCCTTTGGTGGCCGGTTTATGCCCAGCCCTCCACCAGTGCAGGCATCTGCCTCCCAGGCTCCCTCTGCCCTTCCGGGGTCTGACCCCTCCCCGGTAGTCTGGGGAACCAGCCATCCCAGGCCACTCAGGGCCCTCGCCGCGCCCCGCTTCGCCGGGGCGGCCACTCCATCGGTCTGTGGGTCCGACCTGGCGGACTCTGAGTCAGAGGTTTGAGGCCCGGGTCCCCGGTTCTTATTCTTTCCAAGACTCGGTGGCTGTGCGGCTTCCCTGGTTCCGGGGGCAGTGTCATCCTTTTCAGGAGGTCAGGGCCCCTGCCCTTCGGCAGCGGAACTTGCCCTGGGATCTCGCCCATCGGCGGCTGGGCCCCCTCCTCTTCCTAAAAGTCATTTTATGGTGGCCGACTGCATGAGGAGGGCCCAAATACGAGTCGGGGGACGAGGCGCAGGACCCGTGCTGGTTCGGTCCTGATTTTCCTTCCGCGTTGGGTGGGGGGAAATTTCCCTTTAAAAACCAGAGAGTCTTCCATTTGCCAAGAAGGCCTTGGCAAATGACACTATCCCCGAAGCCACTCTTCCCCTCTCCCAGGAGGCCCTCCTCCTGGTCCAGGAGAGGTAAAAATCGAAACGCTAGGCAGGTGTCCCTCTCAGAGCGCGCCTTGGGGAGGGGGAAGATTTCTGCGAGGAGGGGTTTGGAGGCCATATCTGTTTGGATTCCTTTCTAGGGGACTAGTGTCTGCCCTTAGGGATCCTGATTCTGGTTCCTTCGCCATCCCAGTCCGCGGACCCAACTGCTGTGGTACCCTGTATCCAGTCAAGGGCTGAAGGGCTTAAGTATTCGGCTGGGGCCTTCACTGGCTCCATCTGAACTCAGTTCTGGCTAGGAGAGATGCGGTCCTATTGGCATCTTCTGTGACCCGTTCTCCATCTGCCGCGCTTCCCTCAGAGCCTTGCCTGTCAAGTCAGGGTCTCTGTTCGGGAATCACGTGCAGGCCACCATCAAGAGCCAGGCCGAGATTAGGCGTGACCTCGCCTTTCAGTCAGGCCCCATCCCCACGCCCTGGTTCAAAACGCAAGGCGCCAGCGCCTTTCTCGTCACCGGGTCCTTCTCAACCCAAGGGCGACGGTCATTTGGACCCGGGGGACCAGAGGCAGGCACCAAGCAGGGGTCGGCCTCCGACTCGGCGGCGGGTCCGAAAGCTCCACGCCTCCGACGGCCCACCCCCAATGACCCTCCGGGGGGTTTAAACGACCTTGTGTGGTCGGAGGGTTTGCGTGGTCCAGTGATCCCTTAGGCTCTGCTGGCGGGGGCATCAATACTTGGGAAGATAGGCTGTTTTTTTATACTGCTTTAGGCCTGAGAGGTGCAGATGCTGTTTGGCCTAAGCGAAACGTGTAAGGATTTGATGCCCCTGGTAGGGCTTCCCATGTCAGATGGCTAAGGTGAGGATCCTGACTAAGAGTAACCGCCCTTTCTCCTTTCTTGTTTTCTGCCTCCCTTATTTGGCCCCTTTTTCTATCTTCGTCTCCCCTTAAGTCTTCTTTTTTCACAACTCCTTTTCTCTCGTGGTCTCCTTAAGACCCGCCGTGTTTGCCGTGCGGTGCGACCTGTGTCGGAGGGGAATGAGGTCCTGGTGATTGAGGGGGCCAGTGCTTGGGGAGGCCTGTGCTCTCAACACATCACTTTGGCTCGGACATCTCCTAGACAGGGAGTACACTTTGGCCCGGGTGTACTAATCGGCTCCCTTCTTGGGGTGGGTCAAGACAAGCAGTTCCCCTGCTGGCCATGTAAAACCTGCAGTTTTTTAGCTCTCTGTCCGGGAGTTGAGCATGATCAGGGGGGATGGGTTAGTTGCTTCTGTTTGTCGTATGTCTCTCCCGAAGCCTGGAAGGGTCAAGACTTTGGTTTCTTGGCCCTGGCCCCTTAGTTGGACTCCAAGGTGGGTGGGTAAGGGAGAGATGAATCATACTACACTAAATATGGCTTTTTCCAAAAAAACATTCCCCCCAAAAGGAAGAGGAAGTCAGCACCCCCTATTTCAGGGTTTGTTCAAACAGATAGTGATTTGATACAGAAGTGAGACAGAAGACAGGTTTTTGGGCTTCCTGGCTCGTGATGGAGGGGACGGAGCAGGAACGCCCCCTTTCAGCTCTGAGCCCTTTTGCCATAAAAAAGGGTTTTCAAGGTTTGGCAGGTGCCCCTCGGTCCATCAAGAGGTTCGGAATGGCTCGTTCCTTAATTGAGTGTAAATCAACAGAAAAATCTGACCAGCTGCTGAAGGCAACAAAATTAGTGGACAGGGAGATCAGAGTAACTCCCCAAAAACAATTAAATTCATCAAAAGGAGTGATTCGTTTGAAGGGATTTTCTGGTGTCTCGGAGGCAGAAATTAAATCGGGAGCTGGCGTCCCAGGGTGTGCGGAGGTGCGCAGGGTGACAGTAAAAAAGGGTGCAGAAAGAGTGGCCACCAACACCCTCTTTCTGACTTTTCTGCAACCCTGTGCTGCCTCCGGTCATCAAAGTCGGCTACCTGAATGTCCGGGTTGAGTTATATTTCCGTCCCCGTTGAGGTGCTTCAGGTGCCAGAAGTTTGGCCATGTCAGGGACCGCTGTTCTGGGCAGGAGGTGTTTTGGTATTTGCTGCAAGGCAACCATGATGGGCCGTGTCATGATCCGGCACATTGTGCTAACTGCGGTGGCGACCATCCCTCCTCTTCCCGAATTGTCCTTCTTGGATTCAGGAACTGCTATACAACGAGTCAAAACGGAAAAGAAAGGGTTTCCCCTTTTTTTGAAGCCCGGAAACAGGTTGTGGGCAGTCAGACCCCGACAGCTTCTTCCTACGCTTCGGCTGTTAAAAAGGTTCCACAGTTTCTACTCGGTCAGTCTGCTGCCAGACTGATGAATTCATGTTTTCGAAAACATTGCAAGTAAAATCTGTCAGTTCTGTGGTAGCAGGTCCACCACCTTCCAAACCCAAAATGACTGCCCCTGGGGGAGGCAAAAAATCGCCACCCCTCAGACTGCCCAGCAGTCTACAAACATCTGCTGCTGGGCAGATTAAAAACCAGCACCCCTACTTCGAACTCCCCTGTCCAGTGCCCGTGCGGGCAAGGGTTCCACCAGTGTGGAGATGGTGGAGATTAGGACAAAACCCTCCACCATCTCCAAATCCAGGGCCTCCACCATCTCCAAAATCCAGGCTTTGTCACCTGCGGGCAAGTCTGCCACGGGTCCAAAAACCAACACAGTCCAGTGAAACTAAAAAAAAGTTCACTCCATTGGCCGCAGATGCTGTGTGAGATGGACCTGATCTCTCTCCTTTTCGCCCTCAGCACCATGGATAATTTCAATATTCCATTGGAATATCCGTGGATAAATTCCAACTTTGAGGAGCTGCAGCTCTGTGCGATCTATAAAACCTTCCGTCGTGGCTCTTCAGGAAACCCAAATTCAAAGCCAGAAGACCTTTACTCTTTCGCTTTAATATACTTTCAAAAAACCTGCAAACCATCCACGTTGGGATTGTGGGCGGTGTTGCCCTTCTCCTACACAAAACTTTGTTGTATAGTTCTGTCACTTTGTCTACCTCCCTTCAGGCTGTAGCTGGAGAGTCACTCTCCACAAGACTGTGACAATCTGTTCCTTTTTCTTCCACCTTCTGTCCCGGTTTGTCGTCAGGAACCCTTTTCGTCTGATAGGAGAACTTCCTCGACCTTTTTTGTGTTGGGTGACTTAAAAAGGTCACAAACCCTCTTTGGGGTAGTGCCCGGTACGTCACCCCGAGGTCTGTGATTGGGAAGATGTCCTTTCAGACTTGGATTTGTGTTGTCTGAATGACGATCTGCAACTTACTCCACTCTTCCATGGTTCACTTTCGTGTTTAGATTTGTCGGTTTGGACCCCCCGCTGGTCCTGGACTATGAGTGGGCTGTCCATGACGATCTGCACGGAAGTGACCATTTCCCTGTCTTCTACAACCTGTAATAATGAACACGTCTCTGTTTCTCAAATCTAAATTACAAGAAAGCAAACTGGGATCTTTCGCACCACTATTTCTAAAGAATTCCCGGACACTGACTTTCTTCAGAGTCCGGCCCAGCTGAATCACTGACAACACGTGATCAAGTGTGGGTAAAACTTGTATTCCAGTGTCTTCCCATAAAACAAATGCCAAAAACACCTGGTTTTATTCAGACTGCCAACAAAATTCCAAAGTTCGAAAACGGGCTCAGCGTCAGGTTTTAAACCCAAAGACCTTCGGGTCCCAACGCTCGAGCCCATCAAAAACTCCGTGCTAAATCTAGACACACTTTTAAAAACAGTAAACGTCGGTCCTGGAGAGCTTCTGCTCCAGGCTGACATCAAAAACTTCTAAGAAAAAAGTGTGGAACATCATTAAGAAAATCAAAGGGAAGAACACCTGTCCCACTGTGAACCATCTCAAGTTTTCAGATTCTTTTAAAAACAGAGAAAAAAAGCAGTTGCTAATCTGCTTGCTTCAACCATGAAAGAATTCCTCCTCTTCTAATAAATCAGTCACTTTTGTCAAAACACAAAGCCCTAAAAAAAAAATCTTCCCTGGGAACTTTTCATCCGACAACATGGAAGACTACAATCTTCCTTTTACATTAACGAGCTGAAATCTGCCTTACTCTCTTGCAGCGATTCCTCTCCAGGTATAGATGACATACATTATCAACTATTGAACACTTCCGCAAGAAGGTCTGAACATCCTGTTACGGTATACAACACGTGTGGACTACAGGTTGCTTTCCACCTCTTGGCGGACTGCCCTCATTATTCCCTCCCCAAACCCGGAAAAGATCTTTCTAATCCATAACTACCGTCCAATAGCTTTGACCAGCTGTGCTGTAAACTGATGGAGAAAATGGTCAATGCTAGGCTCATGTGGAAATCGAAACCGATGGCCTTTTGGCGGGAAAGAACAGTGTGGTTTCCGCAAACATCGTAGTACAGTTGACCATTTGAAATTTGTCTGGAATCTACACTTAGGAACGCTTTTTAAACGACAGATGCAGTGGCAATTTTCTTTGACTTGGAGAAAGGGCCCACGATACCACCCGGAAATCGGGGATACTTCATGATCTCCACGATCTGGGTTTTCGAGGTCATCTTCCTCTTTTTATTCAAAATTTTTTGGACAGAACGACAGTTTCAGGTCCGGGTTTTTGGGACCACTCTCTCTGATGTCCACGACAGGAGTTGGGTGTTCCCCAGGGGAGCATACTGTCTCCTGCCCTCTTTAGTATTAAAATCAACAACATTGTGAAATCAGTTCAGCAGGGTTCAGACTGCTCATTGTTTGTGGATGATTTTGCTGTCTACGCAACTGGAAGCCTGTACCCGAGTGTCCAGCGCAGGCTCCAGCTTTGCGTAGATAAAATCCATCAGGGGGCGGATGAAAACGGTTTCACCTTTTCTGCTACAAAAACCCCGTGTATCACTTCCATAATTTCCCTCAGTTTTTTCCAGATCCTGAACTTCACGTCGGGAAATCTCCCATTCCAGCTGTTAAAGAGGCCAAAATTTCTGGGAGTCATTTTTGACCAAAACTTAACTTTCTCAGCCATATTTAAAAATCTCAAAACTGCTTGCCAAAAGCACTGAATATTCTGCGGGGGGTAGCACCCCACCGATGGGGCGCTGATAAGAAAACTTTGTTGCACCTCTACAGAGCCCTGGTCCGTTCTAAAACTGGACTACGGTTTGTTGCTGTGTACGGCTCCGCAAGATCATCTTACCTCAAACTCTTGGACCCTATCCACCCTCAAGGGCTTCGTCTCTGTCTTGGAGCGTTCCGCCCCCACCCCTGTGTACAGCCTGTACGCAGAGGCAGGTGAACCTTCCTGTCCAATCGCAGGCTGAAACTGTCTTTGAATTATTACATCCGACTGTTCTCAGAACCGCAGAATCCTGCCTATGACTGTGTTTTGACCCTCCGTTCCAAAATAAATTTGAAACAAACCGAAATGTATTCCGCCGTTTGGGCTTCGTTTGCAGCCTCACGTGCGGAATGCAGGTATAGACTGGGAGTGTTTCCGATTTTCCAAGTTTCCGGTCAACCCCATGGGCCTTTTTCCACCAAGATTCTTTGATCTCGGCTTTCCGTAAGGAGTCACCAGCTCTTGGCGTACAAGGCTTGTATGCGAGCTCTGTTTCCAATTCCCATCTATCCCCAAATTTTCAGACGTTCAAGTCTGAGGGGTGGCGGCCTACGCCTGGGGCTCCTCAGAATTGTTGGAACTATATAATTCAGATCTTCTGTCTATTCGCTGAACTTATGCTTATACTGGCTTGAAATTATCTCCTTCTTCAGAGGGACTTTTGGTCTGTCATTCGCTGTCAGCTGGAGGCCATAGCTCGCAACCTTCGCATCCAGAACTTTACTTTTTTTTGAACTTTTAGCAGTTAAGGCGGCTTACAACATACTCTGCTTGGGTTCTGCCATGTTGCTCGCGGGAAGAAATGGTTGATCGTTTTGCAAAAAGCCACAAGGGAAATGCCCAACATTTTCCCCTGCTCGATGTAAAAACCAAAATTAAGATTATGTGAGAGCCTCTGGCAGGAGGATTGGAACCACAGAGAAAAAAAAATCTTTCAGATCGTCCAAACCTTAAGATTTCCCTCCATCTACGTTGGGGGTGGTCGTAAAGGGGAAATCGGTTCTGTCCCGGCTGCCCCCGGCCATTCGTATTTTACCCATTCTTACCTTTTAAAGAGTGAGGAAGCTCCGTGGTGCATTCCATGTCATGCACCACTCACAATGAAACATGTTCTTTTAGAGTGTTGGGACTTGCACGATGTTTAGACACAAAATTTTTACAGCGGAGTCCATGAAGATCCTGTTCAGGGATGTCCCGCCTGACGTGATCTTGGGTTTTGAAGAAATTACATTTTTCATCTGATTGAGATTTTACGAAGAGGTTTTTACAAGTTTCTGGTTCGTTTGTAGACGATGTCATTAAGGATTGTGTGAAGGTTTTTTTTTTTTTTTTTTTTTTTTTTTTTTTTTTTTTTTTTTTTTTTTTAAATGACTGGTGTTGATTTTAAAAGTGGTGACCCCTGAGTGGCCCCCTGCGGTCGGGTGGGGTATAAGCAACTTTTCTTTTCTTACCCCCAATGACTCGCCCCCCACCGGGACTTCACCCCAGGGGGGTCCTTTGGGGAGTCTGCAGGCACCTCAGTGCCTGGGAGCGGGCTTCCCGCAAGCCCTTGGCTTGCGGGGGACAGGGCGGGGTTTGTCTTCCCTTGGGTCGTGAAGGCTCCTCTCCGCCTTCCCCCCCCCCTTTCGCTCCTCCTCGGGGTCTGGTGCCCCTCAGGCCCTTTCCAGGAGGTCCCTTTTGCTGTTAGCCAAGGGGCCACAGAGGAAGTTCTCTTCCATTTCCCTCCGGGGTTTTGGGGGGTTTTGTGGGCCCCAAAAACTTCTGGAGGATGGAGACCGGTTTAATCTTTTCGCCCTGAAAGGTTTTTTACGTCTCCCTTTTGGGGGAAACCCCATGCAGTCCGCGATGCCTCATCCGGCGACTGGGGGTATCCATCCTGGGAAACCTTTGCCCCCACATCGGGGGGGGAAAGAAAGGGGGGAAATTCTTTTTTTTTTTTAAAAAAAGGGGGGCCCTTAACCCCTAAAAAAACGGGTTTTTTTGGGGCTTCCTTTTTCCCCCTTTTAAACTTCCCCCTTTCGGGGGGCTTTTTTTTTTTTTCTTTTTAAAAAATTTCTTTTCTTTTTCTTTTTCTTTTAAATTTTTTTTTTTTTTTTTTTTTTTTTTTTTTTTTTTTTTTTTTTTTTTTTTTCTTTTTTTTTTTTCTTCCCCTTTATCCCCTCTCTTTTCTTCCAACTTTCTTTTTTACCCTTTTCCCCCCTTTTTTTCCCCCCTCCTTTTCTTTTCCCACCCTCATCTTTACCTTCCCCAAACCCTTCTTCTATCATCTTTCTTTTCCTTGGGTCTTTTAACTCCTCTCCCCTTTTTCCCCTCCCCCTTTCCTCCCCTCTCTTCCTTCCCTTCCGGGGCCCCTTCCTTTCCCAAAACCCCTTCTTTTCCCATTCCCCCTTTTTTCCCTTTTTGGTCCCCCTTCTTCCGGTTTTCTTTCCCCTTTTTGGGTTTTTTTTCTCCTCCTTTTTTTAAAACCCCCATTCATCCCATCTCTCCCCTTTTCCCCTCCTTTTCTATTCCTCTTTTCCCAAAGGGGGCAAATCCTCCCTTCCTTTTAACCTTTTTTCTTCCTCTTCTTTTTTTCCCCGGGCCCCCTTTTTTACTTTCTCCTTTCTTCCCTTTTCTTTAACCTTTCATTCTTCTTCCTTGCCTACCCAAACACTCGGGCTCCCAAAGCCCTCGGTTTTAAGCCTTGTCGCATGGGATTCGTTCGCAAGGGGAAAAATCCGATTCACCCCGTCGAAACAGTTTCTTTTTTGGGCATGCCCTTTCCCACACCCCCGACTGGCGGGTCCTCCGACCCCCAGCCCCTTTTCCCTCCAGCACCTCTTGCCCCACCCCCTTTCCCCCTTGGATAGGCGCCAGCAAAAGCGGGCCTCTTTCGGGGTTGAGGGAGTCCGGGCCCCCTTAGTCCCTTGGACGTCTCCCCAAAACGCCCGTTTTCAACGCCTTTTCGAAAACTTGGTTCGGGCCCTGCGGGTGGGACCTTCCCGACCCCTCTGGGGCAGGGGTTCCCAGTATCGGGGTACAATGGCACCCCCAGTCCTGGCTAGCTCGGGAGTCCCATCTCTCCCCCTCCTCCACAGGGGGCCCTGTTAGGGACGCGTCCAGCCCGGGTGGGGGCCCACGCAGCTCTCTGAGGGCCCCCGGGGCAATGGCCCCCGGAGATGGGGTCCGGAAATCAATCGGCGGGAGCGGGAAACCGTGTTCCACCCTAAAGGGTTTCTTCCCCCCTAAAGGGAAAACAATTTCCTAAACCCCGCAACACGACGGTGGCGGTTTATAACAAGGGGGGGGGGGGCTTTCACCCCCTGTCCCTGAGGTGGGAACGTTTCTTTGGTGCGAGCACAAAAATCGGGATCTCGGCCAACATTTTCCCGGGGAAGAAACATTTTCCGGATCCCTCAGCGGTCGCACATTTTTCTTCCTCAAGGGATTCTCCACCGACCCTAAACCTCTTGGACTGAGGGTTCAAAACCCAGGGGGACCTTTCCCCACCCGGTTCAACCACCGTCCCACTGTATGTTCCCCAGTTTCGGATCCGGGCGGGGGGCCGTGGACCCCTTTTCCCTCCTTGGCCCGGGCCTAGGGGCCCTTCCTTCCCCTTTCCCCCATTTGGAAAAGGGTTCCCCGCAAGGAAAAGGGAAAAAGAGCGCCCCTTTTTCTGGGGCCCCCACGCTGGCCCCCCAGCGGGTTTTCCCGGGAACTGTTACACCTGTGCACGGCCCCCGATACCTTAAGGGGCAAGGCCCCCTGCTCCACCCGCGGTCAGGATTCCACCGGCAATCCAAACGGCTGCTCTTCCCCCCTGGCTACTGTGCGGACGCGCTGTCTGCCAGGCGCCTCCCCGGGGTTTAATCGGTTTGGGAAACATGCCAAAGGGCGGCACCAAATGCTATAGTGCCACTGGAAGGCGGCTATTTTGGGGCTCCAGCCCGGTAACATCATTCCCCTTCAATCCCAATTTGGGCGAACTACCTAGCCTTTCTGTCTCGGAGGAAATCTTTCACCTCCTGTTAAGGTTCACGGGCGGCTTTTTCCACCACATCCGCCAGTTAGGGGGCCCCCCCTTCGGGGCGCCCCCTTTCTGCGGGATCTGGTCAAGGGCGGCCCTCAGGGGGCCGATGCCCCGCCGTGCCCCGGGGGGGATCTTTTCTAGTCCTCTCCCCCCTCGGGTTTCCCCCCTTAAAGAGCCCATCCGGGAGTGTTCTCTGAAATTCCTTTCTTCAAAACAGCCTTTCCTTTTCCCCGGGCCCGGGGAGGGCGCAGTGAGGTCCACCCCCTTATGGCCTCCCGGGGGGAGTCGCTTCCGAACCGGATGGTCGTACCTTCCCCTCCCCCCCAGATTTTTTTGCAAAAAAACGTTCCCGGTTCTTCCCCCCGCCCATCCCCATTTTCCTCTCACTTCTATTTCCCCCCGGACGACGAAGACCGCACTCTCTGTCCGGGTTGCGCTTTGGGGGAGTATAGGAAACGCACGAAATCTTCTCGTTCCAACGCGCCCTGTTTCTCTTTTAAAACGAGGTTATAAGGGGACATGGGGCCCTTAAATCTCTCTGGCGAGAGAAGTCATTAAAAGCGCGTCGCGAGACTAAAGGGGGGAATTGGCTGTTTTCTCCCCTAGACCAATGGTTTAGGGCAGGGGCGTCTTCCTGCATAGCCAAAATCCAGCTTTCAGGGTGTGCTGATGCCGCTATTGGGGTCCCCGGGGCCTTCACCATTCAAACCTGCGCGCTTTCCCGTCTGCTGATGATGGGTTGGGGGCATGACACTGGGGTGGCGCAACATTCCATCTCCCCCCGCCCCGGCCCTTCTTGCCCTCCAGGGGGAAACCAGGTGGCCCTCCCCCGGTGTGCACCGCTTTGTGACCCACGGTTTAGTATTGTAATTAAAAGTTTTTTTCATTCAAAAATTACTTTTTAATTAACATACTTCCCGTGGTCACCAAGCCCCTCCTACCTCCCCGCCTTCCTGGTTCCTCGGGAGTTCTCAGTCAGGTTTAAATACCCAAAAAGGGACTGTTCTGAGCAGCGCGAGGCACGGGGCCCCTTTGGGGGGTTTTTGTTGTCCGTACGGACTTTATTGTTACGAGGCGGGAAAACAAATTGCTGCCGTTATTGCATTAGGAGCCCGGAAGTTGTTAGTTAAAACGAAATTTTTAAAATGAAATTTTCCCTTTTTTTGTTAATATACTCAATCACCACTTGGGGGGTTTTAAAAAACCCCCCTTCCTCTCTTAGGGACTTACCCACTTATCCTCATTCGGGACTGGGGTGGTTAAAACCCCCTTCCCTCTCTTAAGGACTATACGCCACTTTCCCATTCCGTGATGTGGGTGGTTAAAAACCCTTCCTCTCTGTAGGGGACTATACGCCACTTATCCCATTGGGCGACTGTGGGGGGTTAAAACCCCCTTCCTCCGGAGGAAAAGCTATAAATCAATTTTCCCGGTGGTGGTTGAAGCACTCTTTCTCTCTGAACAGAACTTCCTTTACAAATTTCGGGACTTAAGGAGGTTGAACAATCACAGTGGCGCCAATGAGGTCTAGCACAAAACTAACACACGCAAAGAGAGAGAAAGAGAATGCACACACAGGAAGGAGAGAAGAGAGAATGACCACACGAAAGAGGGGAAGCACAGAAGAGAGAACATTAAAACCTTATGCGGGGTAGTAACATTCACATTTGTAAAAAGAAACACACACAACACACACACACCCCCACACAACACACACACCAACACACACACACACACAACGGCCATCGGTCATTTTAAAATTGCAAATTTCATGCATAATGCCAGCACTGAAACAAAGGGTACAAACCCCTTTTAATTATCCATTTCCAAGAATGTTTCAAAATTGGTGATCAAAAGCGGGAAACCTACAATAACAATAAATTTACATAGGGAAAGAAAATTAGTGTCAGCACAGATTTTTTTTTTTTTTTGATTTTTTTTTTTTAACCCGAGAACCAAGAAGCATTTTTTTCACAAGTTTCGGGATATTACGAAAAAAAAAAAAACAATCTTTTGCACAAACAGACTCTCTCTCTCTCTCTCTCTCTCTCTCTCTCTCTCTCTCTCTCTCTCTCTAAATATTAATATAAATATGTGAATATCTTGTCAACTCATGATCAAAACTTCTACAAAAAAAATAAGAGTTTCCCACCCCCTAAAATCATGAACTTTGCGAGTGAAAAACTTTCAAATGTTCTCATCAAACAAAAAAAACGGACCTTTTTCTCATGCTTGTGTCGTTTTTTCTTTTGAAAGCACATGTTTCGCAGAGTGAGTGGGGATGTTTTTTACCAACCCGTTCTTACACATGAACAGGAGAATGTTTTCACATCTTTCTGTATGGCACTTTCCGCAACGTCCTTGTTTTTTCGTCCTGGGGCTTCTGTTCCCGTTCCTTTTTTTCCCTTTCTTCCATTTTTGATTTATTCTTGTCTTTTTGAAGGGTCTGGTGAGCCCCTTTCCCCTTTTTTGGAGTTGATGGTTTGTTTTTTAACTTTTTTTTTTGGACCCCCTTCAGCACCGCACTTTTTCTTTTCGGGTTGTTGGGTTTTGTCTTTACAGCTGGCCTCATGACCCCCCGCCAAAAGACCAGGCAGATTGGATGGTCACTTTATGCTCTGGAGTGAAATGGGATTGCCCAAAGGACAAAAGGGGTTCTAGCACAGGTTTTCCGCCATGTAAAGGTAAATTTCCACCCGCATCTCTGAGGAGTATGGTCCCCTGGAAATTTCAGCATCCAAAACACGTGCTGCAATTGTTGCAAAGGAAAACAGATTAAAAAAAATTACCTTGGCCCCCTTTTGGGGTTTTTCCCCTTTTTGTGCATGCATGGGCTTTTCCTTGCATCGACAGTCCCTTTGGAAATTTTAGAAAGTGATCATTTCTGGTTTGTTTTTTGTTTCTTCAGATCAATTTTGCCCTCCTTGGCTTTTTTTCGAGACAACCCAATTTTTTTAAACCCCTGGTCTGGTAGAACACAACGTGCCCTCATGCGGTAGGCAAATTCTGACTCATCGTTGGAGACGTACTTGCTTTAACCCTCTGGGAGAAATCGTTTGCGCGAAAAAAAGTTCCAACACATGTCACCCCCTTTTTTTTTCAGTGTCTGAGCCAGCTCTAATCTGTGAAATATTGTCACAGGGGATGTTGCGACCCGTGTTCAAAAGGGGTCTGCAAGATCCAAGCAGTTTAGCCCCAGATTTTTTTGCTCCTGTGCCTTTTTTACCAGGGAAGGAATTCCGTACCGGGGAAATTTTCTCAATTGCCAGCCCAAAAAAACTTTTTGCCATAACGATCTGGCTTTGAGGGCAAAAACTGAAGAAAAGAACAACGGCCCCCAAATGGGAACCATTGTTCATCAACGGGCAAAAGAGGACCGGCACATAGTACTTGGCAAAATTTTTGAAAAAAGCCCCCGATCCCAATGGGAAAGTTCTCGGGGGGGCCTGGTGAGCGGGGTTCCCTTTTCGTCAAACCTAGTTTAATAGCGGGGGTATGAATGTGACACCCATTTTCTTTGACCCTTGGGTTTCCCATAAAAAAATCCCCGATTCTTTCTTCCCCGCTGTTCTGTTTTTCAGCCCCGAGAACAACAAGCAGCCCATGAGGCTTGTTTCCAGCTGTCTTTCTCTTCCATGCTTTTTGTGGACTCGTTGAGCTTCTTTGTTTGTGTTTTCCACAATCCCGTCAAAGATCCCCTTTTTCTGAAATGAAAAGACGAAGATCCATGGGGGTTTTTTAATCCCAAGGGGTTAGGTTTTGTGGTTTGGTGGTTTAAACATTTTCTTTTCCAGTGCAGTTTGTTTTTTTGGAGGGCTTTTCTCCAAGTTATGTCTGCCTCTTTTGTGACATAGGTTTTTTTCAAAAGTGTCTTTTTCCCCATTACTTGGCCCCGTTGAATTCTTGTTCTTCACTTTCGGTCGGTGGTATGCTGGGCCCATGAAATGTTTGACTTGCGGGTTTTAATTAGTCAAAAGGCGGTCTCCTTCTCCCGGAGGGGAGCAACAGGATCCCCACAGCCAAGTCAAAGAAAAGTGGAGCCAGGAAGCAAAGGGCCCCTTTCCTATTCCTTCACATTTCCCAAAAGAATAGCCTTGCAGTGGTACAAATTTCTGTTTAAGGGAAAGTTTTCCCTTTTGGATCGCCCTCCTGTCAGACTGCACCAATGTTCCATCTGTTGCCATGGCAACAGCACACGATGTATATAAAGGGAAGGGTCCTAAAACACCCACAGTCAGTGGATAGGGATAAGTTGGCTTTTTTTGTCTATAGTGTAAGGGGGTTTTAAAAAAACCCACAGTACTAAAGGATTACAGAATTTTCATTCGATAAAAATATGGGTGTCTAAAACCCCCACACTCAACAAAAAAAGGGTATTCAGTTTTTGTTTGTTTGTTTGTTTATTTTTAAAGTTTACGGTTCTGTTTGGGGTAGGGTGGAAAAGAAAAAATTATAGTACGAAATTTTAGGTAAATATCTTTATTGATTAAAGTTATGACAATTTAAAGGCCCAGGGTTTTTTACACCACAGTCTCGGGGAAGGTTTTTTTTAGAAGATGATGCCCCAAAGTATTGAAGCGGGCTTTTGCTAGAAAAAAATTGTTTTGGGGTCCCAGGGACCCCCTTGTAATTTCCCAAGGGGTCCAGGTTTCTGCAAAGGGGGGGCCCTCTCCATGTTAAAAAAAACAGGGGAATCATCTTTGCAAGGGTCAGGGCTGCTCCCCCTACAAAAAGCCCGTGAGAAGTCTTCTATGGCCCTTTTTACAGTTGGGAATTCCTTGCCTTTTATTAGCTGCAGGAGGTTTGTGGTCGGCAAGTCAATGGGATCTACTAGAGCATTTTTTTGAAAGTTCGTGAACCACTACGAAAGTGTTTTTTGACCAGTCTTTACACACAACGAACGCTTATTCCCTGGACAAATTTGTAAATCAAACGGAAAAATCTTTCCCCCCCAAATTTGGCTCTAATTTTTTTCTTTTTGGGGGTATTGTCATCACATGTAGATGTACTCGAAGGGGTGGGTTCAGATCTTCAGTACCGCTCCCTTTCTCTCTCTCTTCCCCGCCCCCCCCCTCCTCCTCCCCCTCCCTTTTTTTGTTTTTTTTTTTTTGTTTTCCGACAATGATTTTACCACGCGTCAAGACATTTGGAATCAGGCCAAAGGGTTCTTTCTGGTGAGAGTGAATTGGGTTGTGGGAAAGAACAGCAAGGGAAGCTACTCTTGCATTGTAGCAGAACAACAACAGTCAGAGGCTACGATGTTGGATGCTGTCGTTTCCCATGTTCTTATCTGTTCTTCCCAAAATGTCAATGGGTCCCTGGGTGTCAGGGGGTCCCCAGGAACGCGTTTGACACGCATATAATGGGTCCTCTCCCATTTTAATGCGTACTGTACGCATTTTTTTG
>JAFLJL010000923.1:40000-43727 GCA_018398815.1 Conus ventricosus
AACATAGGGGAATAGAATTTGAATCAGAACCAAAACCAGTGTAGGTGTTCTATGTTGAACTGCTGACAGTCAGGTCACGATACTCTGTCAAAAATATCTAAACTACTTATCATCAAGAGTCAAAACTGAAACTAAAATGGATATCCCAGTTGTGAACTGCTCCAGAGGTTTTGATTCTTATTCAGAAACCAGAATTGATGCTCAGGTGTTTGAACTGCACTATAAGGTCAGATAAGATGTCATTTTATGCAGGCTTTACCTCCAAATCAATTTTCTGCAGCAGCAGCAGCAGCACATCCTGTGAAGTGATCTGTTTTAAAGGCAAAATAATTCAACAGCAAACGAAAATAACAAAAGGGCTTGGGGGGGGGGGGGGGGGGGGGGGGGGGTGGTTGTGAGCTACTTTCGCCTTGTCTTTTCAGTAAGGATGATTTAATTTCGTGTTTGGTATATGTCTTTTATGTTCACTTTTGTGTAACATATTGAACACGAGTCTGTGTATAGCATCTTCAGTGCATTGAATTTTCCTAACCTCGCCTACCCTTCCTCCCCACCCCTCCTTCACCATTCTGTTTGCCTCTTCCCAAAGAAATGTTTTTTTTTTAACACTATTTTTTCAGGAACATCCTAGTCTTTTTTTTATTCTAGATTTTCTCTCCCTTTGAAGACCAATTTAAAAGAAAATAAAGGTCATTATTGAGATGGAGACATCCCTGTGTGTAAATAGCCTTCTGATGCATATGTGTATGTGGCCAGGTTTAAACCATGTGCAGACTGGCCTGTGTGATGGAAAAAGTCTCTCCACCTCTGTTCCATCTGGCTTTGCTGGAATTGAACCCAGACCTTGCAGACCCGAGAGAACATCTCTAAAACACTTGGCCATAGCACTTCTTTCAGTACTAGTTACCATAGCTATTTAATATTTAGACCCAAATGAGTAAAGAGACACAGGAACGTAAAAGAAAAAATCTTCTAAGTTGATGGATTTTTTTAATGGCAACCATTTTGATTGTCAAGATAGACTTTTTTGAGGTAGAATGACTTTTTGGACTTCCAGAGTAGAAAGGTAGCACCAATGCAGATTCATCATCTTAAATCTGTGTGTGTTTGTGTGTGCGTGTGCGCGCGTGTGTATGTGTATGTGTATGTGTGTGCGCGCGCACGCGTGTGTGTGTGTGTGTGTGTGTGTGTGTGTGTGTGTGTGTGTGTGTGCAGGTGGTGGAAAGTCCTTTGAAGATTTCACTGTCAAAGATCTTCAGGATTGGCTGCGCCCTCGTCTCCAGAAAGAGAACATTCCAGACATTGTTTTTGAACGTATCACAGTCAAGACATCGATGGGAAAGTCTTCATGAACATGACTGATGAGAACTTCAAAGAAGTGTTCCCAGATCTAAAATTTGGACCCAGGAAGAAACTGGCATTGTTGAGAGATTGACGTGACACTGACAGGAGTATATCCACCATTGTCTATGGAACTTAGGTCGCCTTCTTCGCATCAGCAGAGAAAAGAGCATGCCGTCAGTTTGCAAAGACACCCAAGGCAATGGAGAAATACCATCAGAACAGAATGTTGAATGTTCATGAAGCTTGCCTGGACAGCTCGCTCTTGAGTCCCACCCGACAGTTTTTTCCCATGCAGTGATGACGATGAACGCGCCGATCTTTACGCCTTCATTGCGGAAAAGGTGGTCATATTTTCAGCAGCCTGCATGAATGACCGGAGGAATGGCACCACATACTTTGGAAGTGGGCAACAAGGACTGTGAGCACTACCGCTATGGGGAAGTGCTTGGAATACCGCTAGACCCCAAAAAAGCAATGTGAAGATGAAATCATGCTGTCTTTGAGGAACTCTTTTTGTCCAGATACTGTTGAAGCAGCACTGAAATGCGTTCGGGTTGTCTTCATGGAAGTGGTTACTGTCAGATGAGAAGGAAGGTTACAGTCATTTTGTCTGCGAAGTGGACATTCAGCCCAGAAATGAATTCATTGACGGACTGACTTTCTTTCTAAACATACTGACACAACCTCGTCTGGGAAAAAAAGATCCTGTATCGTCTTGACAACGGGATTCCAACAGAGCAAGCACCTGATAAGGTTATTAAGTTTGCAGAAGAGAAAAGAAGACTGTCGGAAGAAAGACGGCTCAAAGATAAACAAGCTCCTGTCTCGGGCCCCAAATCTGCCCCAGCTGTTGAAGAACTTCCTGTGTGGTGGCATGGACCCAGCTGGATGAAAGCTTCTGTTCATGTGCTGGCTGTTGGCGCTGTGGACACATCAGGGACTGAAGTGAAAGATTCCTTTGAATTTGTTGCTGACATGGACTGGCGCGGCATCCTGGACTTTGATCCGAAAAGTGGAGAAAATGGCCTTTATCAGTACATGGATGAGAAAAAGAAATGCTGTACAAAGTGAAGATGACAGAGGAGTTCAGCTCTGAGGAGCCAGGTGGAAACAAGCAAACTGCGGTTGATGCAATGGGAGAGGAAGTGGATGAATCACAGTTAAAGCCATGGATTTTCTGCAATGGTCATGAGGCATTGATGAGAAAGGACAAGACATCAAACAATGGAAGAGAGAAAGGGGGCGGGGCCTTCAGAGATGTGGTCAGTCATTTTGTCCACAACATTCCCAACGGAAGAGGCAGTGGTGGTCATTCTTCTCACTTCCAAGGATGACATCTTCATTGAGGCATCTGAAGAACTTTTGTTAAGATTTCCAGATCAGTGGGTGATGATGGCTGAGTCAGAGCAGCTTGCAAATGAATGGATAGATGGTTTGCAGCAAAGAAGCATAGAGGTGAACCCAGACAGATGTCTGTACAGCTTTTCATTTGCTGAGATCAACAAGGCCATCCATCAGTTGATGAAGAAAAGAGAAGTCTCTGATAAAGGCTGCTATGTGAAATCGTCCTCAGGTGTGGAAGAACAACTTTCTAAGAAACAGGTCCAAAGACTGGGTGATTTAGATATTCTCAGCACTAAGACATGCAGTGTCCACCCACAAAATGCCAGTGAGTTCAGTAAAAACCATGAGCACAACTTCTACAAGTGCAACGAAGCAACATTGGTGGAATTTCTATTTCTCAGGCATGTGTGTCCTAGGGACAAGTTGGATGACTTGAAGACAGCCACCCGTGCTGTCCTGGAAGGAGATGTTGAAGAAGATGAAACTGTGGGATTTCTGGGGTGTACCATCAGCCTGGATCAGGAGGGGAACCACCATAGCTATGAATGTCCTGTGGGACCTGCACCGGGAATACAAATGCTGTCGCCTCAAGCGAATCACTAAAGCCTCTGCAAGGCAAATACTGAGCCTGTATGAGGTAGGGGAGAACAACCCTCAGCGGAGGCGAAAACCAGTTCTTGTGATGATTGATAATGCTGATGATGATCGGTGAGTGAGCTGAAGAGACTTGTCGAAGAGGAATGCCAGCGCAAAGATGTGTGCAAACTGGCCTGTGTCTTTTTGATTTGCGTCAGGTGCAAACACTTCCAGCAAATCACCAGAAAAAGAACATTTTTTCAACAGAAACTGAGCAGCAGGGAAAAGGCAGTTTTTTGTGGACAAATACAGTGAGCTGAAAAAGAAGGACAATATCAACATGGACTACTTGCGGGCTTGAACATCATGAAGGAGTTTCAATGAAGACTACATCAAGAGAACAGTTGCTGGCTTTGTTCAGCGACATAGGAATCTGAGCGTTTCTCTTGAACACAGCGTTAAT
>JAFLJL010000924.1:0-40000 GCA_018398815.1 Conus ventricosus
GTTTTTTTCCCCCCCTGTTTCTTCCTGCCTCCCCCCGTTTTCTTTCCCGCCGCCCCCCTTTTGCTTTTTCTGCCCTCCCATGTCTTTTTTCCCGCCGTCCCCCGTCTTTTCCTGCCGCCCCCTGTCTTTTCCGCCTTTCCCGTCTTCTTCCTGCGTCCCCATGTCTTCTTCTTCCTGCCATCCCATGTCTTCTTCCTGCCGTCCCCATGTCTTTTCCTGCCGTCCCATGTCTGCTTCTTCCTGCCGTCCCCATGTCTGCTTCTTCCTGCCATCCCCATGTCTTCTTCCTGCCGTCCCCATGTCTTTTTCCTGCCGTCCCCCTGTCTGCTTCTTCCTGCCGTCCCCCTGTCTGCTTCTTCCTGCCGTCCCCATGTCTGCTTCTTCCTGCCGTCCCCATGTCTTCTCCTGCCGTCCCCCTGTCTGCTTCTTCCTGCCGTCCCATGTCTTCTTCTTCCTGCCGTCCCCATGTCTTCTTCCTGCCGTCCCCGAACTAGTTTTATAGTACTTAGTCCAATTTTCCAGGATCCAGAATACTGTTGCTGATTTAGTTACTGTGTAAACAAAGTCACATAAACATCATATTATTCATCATCTACATCATATTATTCATCATCTACATCATAGTTATGCTCCTTCCCTCATGCCTTCATACACACACACACACACACACACACACACACACATCACACACACACACACACACAGAATGGGAGAAGAGCACAAAACAACAACAAAAAACCAAACAAACCCTCAAAGAATCTGACAACAATGCAGACTGGATTGGTAAAACATCTTAAATGTGTGTGTGTGTGTGTGTGTGTGTGTGTGTGTGTGTGTGTGTGTGTGTGTGTGAGTGTGGTGTGTGTGCGTACGCGCGCGTGTCTGTGTGTGTGCATGCTGCATGTGTGTGTGTGTGTGACATCAAGTTGAAATGACATCATTTACGGGAATTCCTGTTCAGGTCAAATGAGGCCATGCTGATAACTGTTGCATGCAAGGCGAAACACATGCACTCATGGACCACCAGCCTACACACACACACTCGCACACACACACACACACACACACACACACACACACACACACACACACACACATATCACAGCGAGAGAAGGAGAAATGAGAGAGAGGGAGAAACAAAAATAAGGGGGAGGGGAGAGTTAAAAAAGAAAGGAAAGGCATGGTGGAGGGGGGGGGGGGGGGGGGGGGGAGACGGCAGACAGGTACTGAGGAATGTGAGGACAAAGTGAGAGACCAAAGGGAACATTTCATATAATACATATATATGTGTATGTATGTAATATTATATATATATATATATATATATATATGTGTGTGTGTGTTATATATATATATATATATATATATATATATATATATATTATATATATATATATATATATGTGTGTGTGTGTGTGTGTGTGTGTGTGTACGCATGCATGCTTGAGTGCGTGCATGTGTGTGTGCATGTGTGTTTGTGTGTGAATACATACATCCATCCACAACTGCATCCGGATAGCATGATTAAAACAATGGAGTAAAGTGATCTTCAATGTATAAAGGCATGGCTCTATATGAAAGAGGAGAAGGGTGGTAGAGTAGGAGAGGGGTGAAGGTGTGGTGATGGGGGTAGGGGTGAACCTACTAAAATAATTTCAAGCAAGAACCACCAGCCATGGATTACTACTAAAACTAAACGTTTGTTTGAGAAGGAAACATCGTTTCTTAAGAAATTGAAACTACATCCTAATTCAGAAAGATTACTGTTTAGGTATAAACATATTAAGAGAAGGTGTCAGAGAGAATGTAGACTTGCTCACTCCAATTATGTTAATTCGATGATTTCGGAAGGTGATCATCAAAACAAGAAATTATGGTCTTACATAAGGAGTAAGAGACAGGACAACATTGGGATTCCAGACCTGAGAAATAACCAGAATAACCTAATACAGGACCCTGAAGGGAAAGCAACTTACTAACAAGCAGTTTTGTTCAGTTTTCTCAAATCCCAAACCTTTAATTAACGTTAGACTAAAGGTGATGATAAACTCCTGAAATGCAAAACATCAAAGTAAACAAAGCAGGAGTATTTAAGTTACTGACCAATATCAATGAAAACAAAGCTACTGGTCCCGATGGCGTTCCTGGCAAGCTCTTAAAATTTGTGCCAATGAATTGAGTGAGGTATACCAATTACTTTACCAAGCTTCATGGACCAGGGAGTAATACCTGATGAGTGGCGAGATGCGAGCATTGTTCCTTATTTAAAAAGGGTGACAAAACAAAAGCAGAGAATTATAGACCTGTATCTCTTACACCCATATCAGCTAAATTACTTGAACACAATATATATAGTAGCATAATGGACCATTTTGACAAATATGATTTCTTAAATAACGCCCAGCATGGTTTTAGACAGCGAAGGAGTTGTGAGACTCAACTTATAACAACTCTCAATGATTTTAGTAACTGTCTTAACAACAGACAGCAAATAGATGCAATTTTATTAGATTTTTTCTAAAGCCTTTGATAAGGTTGACCATGAGGGCCTGCTGCTTAAATTAGAACACATTGGCATTGGCGGTTCTTTGCTTAAAATGGGCTAGATCATTCCTCGTTGGGAGAACGCAGAAAGTTGTTGTGGAAGGGTCGTCATCCCATTGTAAACCAGTCTTGTCGGGTGTACCACAGGGAACTGTTCTGGGGCCCTTGTTTTTTTAATTTATATAAATGACATAAGTAGAAATCTCTCTCCTGGAACTACTATAAGGCTTTTTGCAGATGACAGTTTAGTATATAGAACAATCAGAAGCAAGAATGATACACGCATTCAAACAAGAAGATCTAAACGCTTTAAAAAGAGTGGGAAAGAACTTGGAAAATGGAATTTCATCCTCAAAAGTGCCAAGTGTTGCGTATATGTAACAAACGCTCACTAATTAGATCAGATTATTCTATCCATAATACTATTCTTAAAGAAACTAATGCTGCAAAATATTTAGGCGTGATTATAGATAGTCGTCTCAAATGGAAAGAACATTACAATTTAGTATGTAAGAAAGCAAATAACATCTTAGCTTTCTTACACAGGAATATCAATGACTGCCCCCCCAAAAAGGGTTTAAAAACGACTGCTACAAAACACTGGTTAGACCAGTACTGGAATATGGTTGCTCAGTTTGGGATCCTTACCATCTAAAGGACATTGATAACCTTGAAAAGATTCAGAAGAGAGCAGCACGGTTCGTAACAGGGAACCACATCAGAGAAAACGGGAATACTAGGAAGAACATGAGGAAATTAGAATGGAAACCCTTAGAAGAGAGAAGAGCTTTTATTAAACTTAACACTTTTTTCAAAGGCAGAGCTAAAGTAATTGATATTCCAATGGAACAACTAGTATTGAATAAAAGTAGCACCAGGAGTGGCGGTCAGTGTTATAACCATACCTGCATCAAATATTGACAGCCACTTACATTCTTTTTATCCCAGTTCTGTACGGCTGTGGAACTCACTGCCGGGTGCCATCAAGATTGCCACAAATGCAATCTCTTTTAAAAAACAAATTGATACAAACAGTTTTGAGATCTGCATATTGATGTTTTTCTATTTTTTACTCCCCAATATTTTACTGTTAACTGGGCCTGAATTTGGCCATTGCTTTTAACTTCTTGAATATCGAGTGCGACCCCCTTTTTGCCAAATTTGCTCCCGGGGCCAACAGTCTGAGTCGCACTATTTTATGTTATTTTATTTTGCTTTTTGCATGCGCGCTGGTGACCTACTCGTTTTTGAGTGAACCAGTATTTTAGGAAGAAGAAGAAGCACGTTAGTTGTCAAACAAAAATGAGGGAGAAGGGGGTAGTGGTGGTGGGGGAGAAGGTTAGGGAGAGGAGGAGAAAAAAAACAATTGAAGGAGAAAATTGGCAAAATACGTAATTGTCACACTGAGCACAAATGCATGCACACACTCAGCTCAGCATTCACTCCGTGCACACGCAATCTCTCCAAACAACCAGAAGGCGCACTACAATAACTCTTCTCTCCCCCTCCTCTCGGGGATAATTTTACTAAATGATAACTTTTCAAGCATATACAACAGGTTTGTTTTCCAAGAATTATCTTCCGTTCCTCTTCTCCAGTGAGGTACAAACATTCCACAGATCCACTAGCTGGGACCAAATTTCATCTCATTATACATAGTAATTTACAAGTACATCTTTTAACCGGTTTCTCCTCCTCAATGGAGAAACAGTTTATAAAACTTTCCAAAGAAGAATCAAAGATGGCTTAAAATACAGGAACAATGTCGGAGTTCCGACCCAGGGGGACAATCAAAAATCATAGTGGGTCAACACGACAAACGTTTTCAAAATTCTCTCACGACTGCCGCAGTCGTTGTCCTCTTCAACTAGGTTCTCCAACTCTGGAGACATTAGGTGCTGCCACAGCACTGGAGCCCAAATACTTCTGCGACTGCCACAGCACCAGGAAGGGCTGAAACACGAATAAAGTTCGTGTTAGTAATCTATTTCAAAATCTGAATAATGATAAATTCTTTTCCCTTTTTTTACCTTTTCTTCACTCTCTCTCTCTCTCTCTCTCTCTCTCTCTCTCTCTCTCTCTCTCTCTCTCTCTCTCTCTCTCTCTCTCTCTCTCTCTCTTTTCTCTCCCTATCTGTCTATACCTCACCTGGTAATGGTAGATTACAGGCGAATCTCGTTCTGCAGCTCCAAACAACCTGTCTGGTCAGTGTCCCCAAGCCATCTCCTTCCTATAGCTTAGTTTTCCTTCCTGCGCTCTTCCTGAGTACATACTTATTCGGTGAGTACACATCTAACTCTACGCATTACCAGCCCTTGGTTACTTGACCAATGGACAACGTCTTTGTGTGTGCATGTGTGTGTGTCCGTTTGTGTATCTGTTTTTGTTTTTATGAGAGAACAGCATTTTACCAATCCTGACTCACTTGCTCAACCACCGAGTTTTTGGGCGAAAGTGGCCTAAAAGCCGCCTTTTTCCTGTGGCGGAAGAGAGAGAGAGAGAATCACCGGCAGACAGACAGAGAAGAGAGAGACAGAGAGAGACAGACAGACAGACAGAGAGGGGGGCAGACAGACACACACACGCAAGCGCATATTACTGTTCTCTGACAAGTAAGACGCCAATAACCAAAAAATAACGATTATCTACAAACAAACATACTGTGCAGGGTTATCTGTTTTTAATACTAATTTACTAAAGTTTTCAGAGAGTAGCGTAGGGAAAGTAGCCAGGACTAAACACGCCCCATAGAGTAACGTAGGGAAAAGCATCCGTGACTGAACGCGCTTCATATACAATCGGTGTCTGTTCCCACGGTGTCAACGGCCCTGCTCTGCAGGTGGTAGGTAAGCTTTTAATTGCTAGTTGCCGGCCTACCTGCCCAGCACTCGGGGTGTTTATTTCACCCAGTGCTGTGGTGGTGTAAGTTTGCGCATGGCAATAGCAGACAGTGGGGATTTTAAGTTAGAAAAAGTTTTTGAATCACAAATACTTTTTCAACATTTATAGATTTTTTTGTGGGGAAGAAAAGGAACCCTTAAATTTTATATAAAAACCCTCACAACAACACACACAAACAATAAAACGCGCCCCGGGCACACACACCACACACACACACCCCACCACACACCCCTCCCGCACCTCCCACACCCCCAAAAAAAAACCCCGCGCGAGGCGGGCCCACACCTGCTGGCAAACTAAAGGGGCCCAAAAAATTTCAATACGCTGCCCCCGCCCCCCCCCCTAAACCCCCTCCCTCAGGGCCGGGCCCCTTCCCGGGATTGCAATTTTTTTACATCAGCTTCTCCGCCCCCGGGGAGGCGCTTTCACAGCGTAAACTTGATTTAAAAACCAACCCCGGTTTATCTTTCTTTTTATGATCCCGGACTGGTAGGATTTTTTATTGCGTTTTTAAAGGGGGTTGGTGGGTTATTTTTAAAATGGGGGCCCGGGTTTAACTGGGAACAAAATTTGTGCTATTCAAGACAAAAGGGTTTTACTTTAATTTAAATTGTTAGGTATTTTTTAAAAAAAGAATCAGGTAAACATTTTTCTTTACCCCCCAAAAACCCGGAAAGAAGAAATTGTTTTCCCTGGGGGGATGGGAAAAAAAAAAAAAAGTAAACCCGGAACTTTTGGAAAAAAAGGGACTTTCTTAAATTTTTGTTGGTTCAAGGAAATAAAAATTTGAAATTTAACCAAACAATATGAGGCCAATTTTTAATAAGTTTTTAAGTTGATGAGATGTTTCCTTTTTTTTTAAAAAGCGGCGCTTGTTGATAAAACAAAATAAAAAGCAAAAAAATTCCACCGCGTTAAATTGTTGGGCTTTGGGTTTTGGACAGCCCGAAAATTTTTTAAAAAAAAAAACGCATCAAACATGGCGTTTATTTTTAAGACGAAGGTGAACATGTCTGTTGTTGTTTGGAAACTCTTTTTTTTCTGTGTTTTTTTTAAATATTCCAAAAATTCCCCCAAAACCCTAGGAATCAGTAAAATAAAACTGTGTAGCAAACGCCAAAACCTTTATTAATTTAATGCAACTGGGATGGCGATTTTGGGGGGTTTTGGCAAAACTAGATAGGGTTTTAAGGCAACCTTAGACATTTTCCGTAGGGAAAGAGGATTTTAGTGTGTGGCCAGCACTATTTTCATTTTAAATGCCCCAAAATTTTAAATGAGGGAAAGGGAATAACTGGCGTTTGGGGCCGCCAAAAAAAGTTTGGCTACGGGCAGAAAATTCCCTGTAACTCTGCCAAAACCCCGTTGAAAGGCCTGGTTGGGGGAAAAGAGGAAGAATCAAACGGGGCCAAAAAACCCCTATGTAAACGCTTGCCGCCTTTGACTTTAGCCCCTGCAAAAGCTGGGTGGAAAAATGGGTCAAACGACCCTAGGGTGTTTCGCTTGACTGAAAAGCCGGCAGCACCTGAAAAAGCTCGCGGAAAATGGGCCCAAAAAGACCCTATGTGTCCTTGGGGTTGATTGAGGTTTTGCGGCCGGGGGACACAGCCTGTTTAGTCACGGGGGGGGCATGGTGGCCCCCTGGGGTTCAATTTTTTTGTTTGTTGTGTTTTTTGGGCCCTACCCCGGCCGAGGGGTCCCCCCCCACCCCCCCCCCGGGAAAGGCCCTTTTGGTGTGTTTTTTGTTTGTTGTTTTTTTTTGCCCTCCCCCCAGCATGCACACCCCCCCCCCCCCCTGCCTCACCCCCCCCCCCGCATGCACACACTCAAGTTTTTCTATTTTTTTAACAAGTTATTCACAAGTTTTTTTTTAAGTTACTCTAAGTTTGCCAAAGTCTTTCCCCAAGTTATCCCCAATTTTTTTAAAAATTTTCCTTAAATAAGTTCTTGATAAGTTCTTAAGAAAGGGTTCTTAATAAGTTTTTGTAAGGTTTTTTTTAAAATTTTAACCCTTTAAGTAAAACAAAGGTTTTATTAAGATTTTTTAAATTATCAAAAAAAATTAAAAGCTTTTGGTTTTTTTTCAAAAATTAAAAATGTTAAGATAGTACCAACCCTAAAAAAACTTTGCCCAATGGGTTGGGGGGCTTCCCTCACGTTCTCTGATAAAACTTGGGGGAAAGGGTTTTTAAAACCAAAGCCCCGAAATTGTTACAATTCTGGTCTTTGGAAATGTCTTTTTTTGGGACTCCATTCTTTATTTATTGCTTTATCTTTTTATAATACGCCATAAATTTTTTTTATTTAAAAAATTTTTTTTTAAAATTTTTTAAAATTTTTTAATTTCAAAGGATCAAATAAAGCTTTTTTAATTGGGGCGGTTTTGGGTGTGGTGTTTTTTTGCATTTTTTGGCTCAGTTTTTTTGTTTGCTTTTGTTTTTTTTTCCCCTGGGGTTATTTATTTTATAGCCGCAATTTAACTCCCCCCCAACAAAAGCAATGGCGCCAAAAATGGAACTTTTTTTTGTTCAAACCCATGAAGCCCTTTGGTGCTTTTGGTTTTAAAAACGCATTTGGATTTTATAGCCGGCTTTTGAAAAAACTTGTTCTGGCGCTGGCGGGCTTTTAATTTTAAGTTGATTTAATATTCGTAACTTTAAATTTTTTTTTTTGTCTGTTCACTCTGCAAATTTTTTTTCCTGTTTTAACACGCCAGGTTTGATTTTTTTAGGGTCCCCCCCCGGGTTTCGTTTTTTCTGCTGTTTTTCGGGTTTGGTTTTTTTCCCCCCTGTTTCTTTTTTCTGATGTTTTTCCCGCTGTTAATTTTAAAGGGGAAAAAAAAATTAAATAGGGATTAAAAGTAATTAATCCCGGTTAAGGGCGAAAAAAAAATTTTAAAAAATCTGTAGAAAAGGGATCAAAATACTAGAAAACTTAATGTTTTTTGTTAAAACTGGATCTTGCTTTAAATATACTTAAATCTTTTTCAGAATCAATGGGAGAAAATCTTTAAATATTTTATTTGGTAAAAACTAAAAACCCCTTTCCCCACATTTTTTCCCATTTGCCCCAGCGCGTTTATCCCTGTTATGATACTTTTAATGTTTGCGGCGACATTTTTTGAATCTGTTTATGCTAAATTTCCCATTTGGGGAAACTGTTTTTTTTTTTTCCACATGCTGCCAAAAAAATACAGCCTCCCCCTTTTTGGGCAAAAAGCTTGATCATTAACTGGTCATTCATAATTCAGGAATTTTTGGGCCCCTTGTTTTGTAGTTCTTTAAATGTTCATTTTTTTTAAATTTAAAAAAAATTATTTTTTTTTCTAAAAATAAAGCACCGAAAAAACTGTTGCAAACCTTGTTTTCCATTTGCTGTTATTGGGGGCCCCTAAGTTTTAGGAAAATAAATTGTTGGAAAAAGTTTGTTAAAAATTTAAAACCAGCAAAAAGGGAAAACCCTAGATTTTGGGGTTTCACAAAGCTGATTGCTTCATTGCGCATTCGGTTGCCCCGAAAGATTTTTTTTTAGTTAAGCCAAAAAAAAAACCCGGACAATATAAAATGAAAAAAAAAAAATACATTTATAAAAAAGGGCTTCATGAAATAATGAAAAGGGGCGCTGTGGGGAATGCGTTTTGCTTTTGCGGCCCAGAAATTTTTGCATTTAGTAAACTGGGGATGACGCGAGAGAAAAAGACTTAAAAGCAAAGGAGAAAATAGAAACTGCAAAAACCCCTTATAAAAAGGAAAGGCTTGGCGTTAGTTTTTTTATTAATACCCCCTAAAAGAAAGGGGCAGCATCTTACACATTTAAAAATGTTTAACCAAGCAATAAAAGGAAATATTTTCTGTAACGGGCAAACCATTCCGACATTGCCCCCAAAAATTCAGTAAGGTTTTTATAAACCCATCAAAAAAAACAAAAGATGCAAAAATCGCTTTTAAAACCCCCTTTTGGGAAAGGCCCTTCGTGTATTTTGTTGCGCATAATTTTGGGTTGAAAAAAAAAATTAAAAAAAATTATTTTTTCCCCCAAAAGGAAAAATTGGAAGGGCATCACGAAATTACAAAAGCTAAGCCAAGCGGAAAGGATCAGTAAAACAAACGAAAGGAAGGGTTATCAAAAACAAGAAATTGGCAAATTTTTTTTCCCCCTAGACAAATTTACAGAACGCACTTTGGAACCAATTTCCAAACACACCCCAAAGGGGATCTTCTAAAATTTCCCCTCGATAGGATTAGACGAAAAATTTTTAAAGCGCACCACAGCATTGACAAAGCTTCAAGTACAAAGTTCGGAACCTTTAAAAACCCAAAAGAGTGCCTCTGCGTTGCGGTTGCCATACAACTGTTTTAAAACAACGGGGGCCCCTTTAATTTAAACCTCGCATGATTCAAGTGATGATGGAAAAAAATTTTAAAAGGCCAAGTGAATAAAATTTAAATTTTAAAACATAGGGGTTCCATTAAAAGAGGCTTTCCGGGAGTTCACGGGTTCACAGGCTTAGGTTAAAAACTTTAAAAACAGTTGGGCTGAAAACTTTTCTCCTACCGTTCCAGGGGAGCTTTTTTAAAATTCCGAACACGGGAAAGGGTTAAAAAGAGGGCCCTCGTTTTGCGCCAATGAAAAAATGAAAAATTTTAAAAGGGGCAAAAACCAAGTACAAGCAATAAAAAGAAAAACAAAAAAGGGTTGTGGGGAAAGGGGCCTTAAACCCCGGCAAACTTTTTCCTTTTTGGTTTTAAAAAATTTAAAGGTTCCCTTTTAAAATTTCCCCGGGGGAAGCAGAAGGGACACTCGCATCAGGGAAAACCGACCCCTTTTGGAGGTTACCATAAAAAATAAAAAAAATTTTTAAAATTTGAATCCGCCCGGTATTTTTTTACGAGAATGAAAAAACAAAACAACCGCCCCTAAAAGATTTTTGTAAAAAGAAAAAATGCGTTAATTCCGCCAACACATTTTCCGTTTTAATTTAATTTTTACGTAAATATATTTAAATTTAAAATGGAAGTCAGAAGGAAAGGGGCAGAACAAAACAAAAAAGGTGAAGGAAGAGCCCTTGAAAATGTTAGGGGGAAAATTTCATGGTTTTTAATTTGCTATTAAGGAAACATTTTGGGGGTTTTAATAAATGCATGCTAAATCATCCAAAATACCTAAAACCAAAACCCCCAAAATTTGGGGGAAAAAGTTTTATCTTGAAATAAAAAAAAAAATTTCGAACTCGTCAAGCAAACATGAAAAAAAGTTTAAAAAATGAATTGGATAAAACTATGATTAAATTTTTAAAAAATAAAATTTGTTTAAAAAAAAAAAAAAACCTTGTTTTTTGGGGTTCCCCCATTCCCCAAATTGCTTATGAAAACTCGGATTAACAAACACCCTTTTGTGTTTGTTTATCAAATTTAATTCCCTTTTTTTACAACTGTTGTTTTGATTCATGTAGTTTAGATCGCAGTTTAGTTGTCATGATAAAAAGTCTTATTCCCCAAAAAATTGCTTCTTTGTATTTGTAATGTGTTTTGTTTAAATTGCAAAACCCGCTGCGAGATTTTCCCCTTTCCCTTTTTTAAATGTTTTTCTCCTGGCTAAAAATAGGGTTCATTTTTGCCCTTACCCCCCAAATACCCTGGATCATTTTTCCCAGATAATTCACCCTTATTTTCCAAAACCTTTTTGGGTTTGTAATAATAAAAGGGGCAAATTCTTTGGGGAAATCAGATTATCATCCATCCCCATGCCCTTTTAAGTTCTTCGATTTCCGGGGCTTTATAGGCCCTTCAGTAGGAATTTTATAACAAAACTATCTGTATCTGTGAAAAGCACTCTGGCTCGGGATACGGGGTTTTTTAAAGTAGTCATAAAGAACTCTAACATCAAAAGTTTGGGAAAAATTTCTAAAACAGAAAACCCCAATTAATCCCTTTTTTTGTCAAAATTTACTTTTTTTTTTTTTAAAACAAAAAATGCAAAAAGGATTATAAAATTTTTAAAAAAGCCCTTTTTTAATTGGGTTTTGGAAGTCACTTAATTGCTTGGGTTCTCTTGGTGACTATTAAAATTCTTTACGCTTGTGCGGATTCCCCTTTGTTTTTCCAAAAACCCAGCTTTTTGTTCATAAAAGCTAAAAAAGCCCTTTTTTGAACCCATTTTGGGGGTTTTTTGTTCTGAGATCATTTTTTCTTCTTGATGTATGGTTTTTTAAACTGTTCTTGTTTCAAAACAATTATGGATGAATGCTGTAAACTTCAACCAGGGTCTTAAAAAAAATTGATAGAAAGTCTGTAATGAAGACATAATTTTTTTTGCCCCAAAAGTTTAGGCACAATTTTTAGGGGGTTTCTGGGGGATCCATCTTTAGACTTTCTGCTGCTAAGGGGTAGCAATTTTCAGGGGCTGGAGTTATGAGGATATTCTAAGTCAACTTTAGAATGAAACCACCGGGGTGATCAGGCGTTAAATGTTTTAAAAATTTAAAAACCCTTTTTAATTTTTAAATTTGTACCCGTGGGAAAAATTTTAAAGTTGCCCTAATGGGGGAAAGGGTTTGCGCCAAAGGGCCCAAAACCCTCAGAAAGTTTCCCTCTAAATTTCATGAAAAGTTAACCTTTTTTTTCGGGTAAATTATTTCCCAAATATTTGTTTTTTGCTTTTCCCGTAAAAGGGGCGAGCCATACTAATTTTCTCCACGCAGTCCGGGTTTCCCAAACAAAAAGAATATTTGGAAAAAAAGGGCATTTAAATCAATTGTACTCCGGGAAAAATTTTAAAAACATCCCAGCTTTCCGGGGGCAAAATGTTTAAAGCCGGGAAACCCGGTATAATGTTTCATGCAGGCTTTCTAAAAAATTTCAAAAACGGGCCGCCAAAAAACATGTACCGCCATCAAGTAGGAAAACATGATTGTCTCCCCCTCGTTTTTTCAAATTTTAAATTCTGCCACGATTTTTGAAACATCTGGTAATCAGAAACCTGATTTTCCCTTTTCCCCTAAAACTAGAAAAGAAAGCCCTTTTAGGCGGAATTTTGGGGCTTCTTAAACCCTTTTCCCAAAATGTTTTATGTAAATCATAAAAGGGGGGAAAAACCCTTTTTAACGGGGAGTTGAGTCAAAAAAATTTTTTTTTTTAATTTGGGGGACTTTTTAAAGGGCTAGCCGTGGGCCCCAATGAGCCCCTCCTTTTTTTGCTTTGAGTCCCTAGAAAGACATGTTTTTTTAAAGGGAAACCAAAGTAAAATTTTTTGATGACGGTTGCTTTTTTGCAAACCCTTAAAGGGGGCTGGTTAATGCTTGCAATAAAAGATGAAGTCGTTTCTCCCTTGGGGTTTTGAAAGAAGATTTTGGGGTTCTTCCATGTCTTTTGGGTTTAAAAAATTTTGGTTGAAGATTTCTTTTTTATGGGGGCCGCCCTCTAAACTCCCCCTAAAAATTTATTCAAGGTCTCCCTTAAATGGGGGTTTAAAAACTCTGGGGCTTTTGCCCCCCAAAAAAAAGAAATCCAACAATGCTTGGGTGATTTATTGCGTTGTTTTCCCGGAGTCATTATTTAAATTTTTATAAATTTTTTAATTGAACATTTTTTTTCCGCAAAAGGTGGGATTTTTTAAAAAGTTTTTTGCAAAAATCCTGGGCCTTTAAAAATTTTCTTTGGTTGTGAAATTGGAACCCCTCCCCCGACCAAATTATGAAAAAGGGGGGGGAAAAGAAAAAATTTTGAGGGGTAAATATTAAAGACTGTTTTTGAAGTTTTTGTGGCGCTGGCCCCCCAAAGGGAAAAATGGTGTTCGGGAAAAATCGCTTTAAAAAAACTTAAATTTTTGGGGAAAAAAAGGGAAAACGTTTTTCCCGGTTTTAAAAAATAACTTTGGGTCCCGGTTGGGGGGGGTGGGGGGTTTAAAAAAATTCTGGGAAAAACTGTTTCAAATGGGCCCCATAAAATGTTTTTTTGTTTTGCTCCGGGGGGGGTTTGGGGAAAAAAGATGGCGTTCCCCTTTTTTATTAAAAATTTTTTGCTTGAAATTTTTTGGGTTTTTGCCCATCTTTTTTAAGGATGCTGGGATTTGTTTACTCATTTTTGTATCAAGGGGTTAAAGTGGCGCCCCGTGGAGAAAACATTAAATAGAAAAATCCAAAAGTTTTTTTTCTGGCCCGCCAATCGTTTGGGCTGCTTGGACAATTTAATTGGCACCAAATCTTGGGTTTTTCATCCCTGGGTTTACTTTTTAAAAGTTAAGGGTTTTTTTTTGTTCTTCAAACAGATCATTTGGGTTTCCCCTAACGGGAAAAGGATAATTTCCCCTAAAGTTAAAGAAACTTTATGGGAAAAGGGGGTTTTTTTTTTCCTCTTCTGCGTTTTTGCGGGGGTTTAATGGAAACCCTTGGGAAGAAAAAACCCTTAAAAACATTTGTTGGTTTTGTTTCTTTAAAGTTTTGAAACTGCTTTTTTTGGGGACTAAAGTGGGGTAATGGAAAAGTGAGCTTTCCCAAAAAAACGGGGAACTTTGCTGTTTTAATTTATCCTAGGACTTCGCCCTCGGGCCAACCCGGGGGCCTACATTTGGGGTTTTTTCAGCAGGGAGCGTCAAACTTGGGGCAAGCAGTTGTCTGCCCAACCCGGCGTTAAGTTCATTAGAGGAAAAAATAGTTGCTGTTTATTTTAGGGCCCAGACTTCTAGATTTTTTCATTTATTGGGTTTTTTTTTGTCAATTAAAAAACTAAATTACTTTAACTGGGGGGTTTATTGTTATTTTTTTTGGAAAACCCCCGGGGAAAAATAATGAACCCAAAGCTTGCCCCCAAAGTTTGCGGGTTTAAAGATTCAAAAACAATTTTAACAGCGTCTTGAAAAATTTTTTTGCATTGCTTTTAAAAAATTTTGTTTTTGTCCCTTTTTAAAATTTTTAGCCCTGTTGAGTCCTTTTTTAAAAAATCAAAATATTTTTTAAATTAAAAAAAAAATATATTTTAAACAGAAACCAATATCAACGGGCCTTTTTGGGGCTTGGGGCTCATAAAACTAAAGTTAAAAAACCCCTTTTGGGATTGGTAAGTGAATTTTTTAGAAAGAGTTTAATTTTTTCTTTTTCTTTTTTAAGCATTCCTTTTTTTTCTGCTCGGCTTTTGGGGTTGGAGAAAAACTTGTCCTTGCCTTTTTTTGAAAAATCAAAATTTTTTCTTGGGTAGCACCCAAAAACGGGGCTGTAAACATTAAATTCTTCACCCGGGTGTTTTTGGGCAGTGCCTTTTTTTTTGTCCCTTTTGAACGAGCTAAGTTTTCCCTTTTTTTAGTTTGAAACCCTGGTGTGTGCTTTTGGGAGGTTTTGTTTTTTTTTTTGGTAGCGCCCTACGCAAAAGAAAAAGGCCAAAAGCTTAAAAACAAACCGCCTAGAGGGAAAGCTGCGGGTGCCCTATGCCCGTTTTTAAGGACCAAAACCCGTTTCCCGCTGATCAGCCCTTTTATCGAAAGCTCCAGTTTGACAATGTAAAGCATTTTAAAGGGGAGCAGAATACCCTTTGGGTTTTGGTTTTTCTGTATTTTGAAAAGGGCTTGCTCTTTTTTTTGTTGCATTTGTTGTAATTTTTAATTTTTGAAGGGTTTTTAACCCTTTAGGGGTTTTTTTATAAAGCAGATTTCCTGCTTTTCTCCCTTTTTTTGGGGGCGCTGTAGGCACTTGGGAAAAACCTGAACAGACATGCTTTTTATTAAAAAGAAAAAAAAATTTAGTATATTTACCTCTTTTAATTGACCTTCAATAATTTAACCCCCGGCCCTCATATAAAAAAACCCAAAATTTTCATTTAAACGGTTTAACGGGTTCTTTTTTTATCAATTTTTAATGTTTAAAACGTCCTCACAGTTCTCCCTTTTCCCTGAAATTTATTTTTCCCCATTGACCTTTGGTCAATCCCCTAAAACCCTAATTTTTTTTGTTTAAAAAAATCAACAAGTTTTCACGTGAAGGTGTTGATCTTTAGCCCAAGGTTTAATTTTCCGGGAATTTTTTCACCCCCACCTCCAAACAATTTTTTTTTTTCATCAAAAAAGTAAAGGTTTAAGCCCCCTAGCAAGATTTTGGGTTTGGGTTCCCCCTTTGAACATTGATTTCGTTTTTTTGGGGTTAAAAAAATTTCACTTCCTCTTTTGAATGGGTTTTCATCTTTCCCCAGCAATAAAATACCTTTTAAACGATCTTGCCCGAGACGCTAAACTAAAATTATATAGGGTCTGCCCTGCCCTTTTTGGATTTGTTGTATGAAGACGCACGTTTTTGTAAATAATTTCTTTAATGGGGATTATTTTGTTTTCCCAAAACAGCTTTGCTAAATCAGGGGGGCTAAAAAACGTCAAAAACCCAACGGAGGTTTAGAAAACTGAAAAATTTCTTTGGTGTCTGTTGATTTGATAACACGTTTGTATTCATAAAAGTTGTTCATTTGACAAACTGTCTTTTAATGCCCCGAAAAAATTGGGGGATTCGCTTTTTAACCCCCAATATTAGGGGAATGGAAAAAACGATTTCCATAATAAAATTCCCGCTAAACCTTTTTTCGCTTTTACACCCGGGCGAGTTTTGGGGCCCAAACTAAGTTTTAGTGCTTTTTATTGCCCAATTTCCCTTTTTAAAGCAAAAACTTCCCCCCCCTTTCCCCCATTACCCCAAAAATTTAAAAAAAGTTAAAAATAGGGCTGCATTGTTTAAAAAAAAATACTTCTTGCCCCTCAAGTTTTTTCAGAAAAATTTTTAACGATTGCCCCTCCCCAAAATTTTTAAATGTTTTTGGGTTTTGGGCTTTTTTTGAAGCGAGTTCTATTTTAAAAGTAAAAACCGTGCAGGCCTGGCACGATCAAAAACCCCCTTAAAGGGCTGGAAAAACTACAGTAAGAATTTTATCTGCATCAAAATAGATGGATTTTTTGGGAAAATTTAAAATTTCCCTTTATTTCCCCGGCCCCGCCCAAAGGGGTTTTTTTCAGCTTTCTTTACGGGGCAAGAAAACGAGCCATATTCTTTTGGGGAATTTTTTTAAAACAAAATTAAAAAATTTTAAATTTTTTAAAAAAATGGCGGGAATTGAAGGCGAAGAAGATTTGTTTTTTTTGATCCGGGGAAGAATGAATTAAAAGATCCCTTTGCACGGCATCGCTCAGCGCTTCAAGGGGGGGGAATTTAAAAGAAAGTACGGGGCGGAGATTTAAAAAAAGTTTTTGGCCCAAAAACCTCCCGAATTTTATAGGGCCCAAATGATTTTTAATTTGAAAAGGTCATTTGTTTGTAAAGAGCGTAAGGGAAAATTTTTCGGGTTACAACCCCAAACCCGACCATTTAAAGTTTTAGCCAAGATACTTTTTTAAAAGAATCAGGGGGAAAGTTTAAAAAACGCCTTTGGAAATTGGGGTTGAACCCAAAATTTTGATAGGGATGCAGTTGCTAAACTTCAAAAAACACTGCAAGAACTGACAGATAACCAAAAGCAAAAATGGAAATTAAAAAATTTTAAAACCAAAACAGCAGGGGGGAATTAATTAAAAGTTAAAAGAAGCAGAAATCCAGTTTTTTTTGAAGAAACAGCCTTTTAAAGGGCCCATACCGACCCCCTACCCATGCGGAAAAAGGGCCCTTGATCAAGCCCTTTTAAAAAGGACAGAGGGGAATTAAAACAAACAATTTAGCAAAACTAGGTGAATAGATACATTTTAAAAAGAGAAAAAGAAAAACTCGTTGAGGCTGACGAAGCATCGTAGGGCCTGATATTTTTTGAAAGAAAAGACAAAGACTAAAAAATCTTGAAAAAAAAGTCAGCAAGATTTGAAGTGCGACTACTAACCGAGCCCCTTTTCGAACTCAAGTAAATTTAAAAAGAAAAAACTATCGAAAAAATTTTTTTTTTTGAAGGGCCAACACTAGCAGAAAGAATACGAACCCCTGTTTGAGAGCGGGGGTTTCCTTTTGTAAAATTTTAAAAAACAGCTTTAGGAAATTTTCAATTAAATACACTGGTTAAAGGGTATTTCAGGCGGCGGTTTGGGCAAAAAATTTTATTCCCCCGGCCCCCTTTGCCTCCGCCCGATTAAAAAAAGGGGAAAAAAAAAGCTTTATCAACTTGGGAATTTATTAAAAAAATTAGTTGGTAAAGCCGTGGATGCTTTACCAGGAATTTTGGGGGAGTATTGTCAGCTGGCTTTTGTCTACTGCAAGCAAAGTAGTTGGTTTATGGCCGAGCACTTATGGACATTAGTTCTTTTAAATAGTTGGGTTAATTTTTAGTAATAAAGACCAAGTAATCCTAGGCCAGTTAATCCAAGAACAAGCGCTGGTCTTTTCATATTCATGGTCATCGCGAACAGAGTCTGCGAGCTTTGCTGAGTCTTCAAGGACTTTGGGGGTTTGGACTTCGGGAATTAGATGACTTAATCTTGGGCGTTCTTTTATTGTTTGTAATATTACTGGCTCAGAATTTATGTCGTTTTTCCCAACCTTCTGTTCTTTGGGCTGCTAAAAGAATTTCATTATTATAGTTTATTATTGTACCTATCTGGAGTCTGAGGTCAGAAGGCAGCATGTATAAACCAGTGCCAACAGCAAAGTCTACTTTCGATCTTGCGTATTGTAAAACATGTTGGTACCTTTGAATTTTTGAAGGTAAATCAACTTTTAGAATTAATGGCGCCCTCTAAATTTGCTAAGTATTGTTTTTGTGGTCAAAGCCAGTAGAAGGATCATTATGCTTGATCTTGCCTGTGCTTGCCCCCCTAGCAAACACCAAACGTAAGACGAATAGAGTCGTTTATTCGTTCTATTCCCGCCCTAGTTAGGCCCTTAGAAGTGTCTAAGATAAATGTTGTCCATGCTGTTTTATGCTCTTGCTGTGGGGAAACCAGGCTGAACAGTTTTCCCTGAAAAGAAAGTTTTGAAAGGAGGATGCCAGTCATAGTTATACTTTCTGTGCGTGCCCCGAAAATAAAGGTCGCCAGGCCATGATTATGATCCAACTTTTGTCTAAAGCCTGTCTTGATGTTAATATTGAATTCGTTACAGACCCTTTTAAAAGCCTTCATGTCTTTTATGTTGCTGAGTGGATTAACGGTTTGTCATTTGGTAATGGAGCTTGCAATTCAGTCAAAATACGTCTGAAGGTGTAATAGAAATGAAATCTATACACTGACCTAAACCAAAGGATCATGGTGATTTAAATGATCAGCATACGCCACTCCACACCCAGTTGATGCGCAAAACACAGCCAAAGTTTAACTGGTTTGATTAAAACTGCATCGGATGACTAAACCACGCTTTCTTGATGTGGTCGTTTCAATAGGGGGGTTAAGATATCTGCTTAATGGAGTACTCACCTTTTTATGAAATGAGGCAGTCTGGGTCACAGCAATGTCAAGAGTATCAGTTGCTATATTTTTAAGTTTGGGTAGTGCGGCCCAACAGAATTTTTGCTTTCAGTATATTTGAACGCGCTCATTTTATTTCGTTCAAAAAATGTTTGTAACAATAACAACCCAAGACGCCCTTCGTTTTTTAGAACATGCTATTGATAACAATTGCGGGGCCAAAATGGCCCGCGCTCCATGAAATATTCTACAAAGTTGTAGGGTTTTAATATAAGCGAAGCCAAGGGAATAATACGGTTCTAAAAGTTGAAAAAAACAGGGCCAAGTTAGCCAGTTAAAAATCCCTGATGGTTATTACGGGTTTTGCTCACTAAAGAAGCAAGAGTAACTTTGACATTACTCTCAAACTAACAATGCAAAATCTAAAAACAATGTTAACATTCAAGCCTGAAGAAAAAGGGGTTACTATTTTGATAAAGAGCTAGCTAAATTTAGGCTTTACGGCTAACAATTTAGATTTAGAGTTACACCGACCAAAACTACTTATGAGGGGGAAAGTCCGCTCGATTTTGCATTACATTCTTACTCTATGTTCATTTGGATGAGCAAAGCACTGATGAAAACTTATATGATGGAAGGCCCTCAACTGTTTTAAGAGCCTTCCATCAGGGAAAGCTGCATATTGCGATTATGAAATTTATACAATTCCCTAATTTACAGTTTAAAAGATTAGTTTGTGGGGGGTCGGGTCATTTATTTTAAAATCAAAGACAAAACGGGGGGAAAGTCGTAAAATGTGATAACCTACACATTGTTTTTGGGAAAAAAAATAATAAACTGTACTAAAAAATGTCGCGGGGGCCAGAAGAACCAGGGGTTACATTGGCGCCCGTAAGGGGTATTTTCTTTAGAATTAAAAGACCTTGCAGACGTTGCGGACTTTGAAAAGAATGGCGAAATAGGCACTTTGTATGGTTTTGAGTACACTAAAGATGGTGGGTTATAAAGTAAAGAGGTTGGCGCAACAAAAAGTTTCCTAAAAATAGGGAAAAACTGCGCCAATTAGAGGCAATAATGTTGGCCAGTAGAATATAAAATAGTTCGAAAAACCCGACCCCAAATGGCACTTAGAACCATATTTAGAATGGGAAATAAAATTTGAATTCCCTAAGCCCCTTTACATTTTTTGACGCCAAAAAAGTTTCAGAAAGCATTCAACTCTGGCCCTTTACATGTAAGTCTTATGCCCCGACAACAATAGTCGAAAAGAAATTGAAAAAACGCCGTTTTGGGAAAAAAAAGTACATCCTCCACAGAAGAGAAGCGGTTTTTAAAAGATGCTTCTACAAAATTACAGTTCATGCCGCAAATGAAGTTAGGGGACCGTTTACAATAATATTTGAAATTTCTGTCTTAAAAGTAAGGGAGAGGGATGGGGGTTTTGGGCGTTAGTGACGTCCTTTTTAAAGGAATTCTAATTTTGCTGGCAAAACTTAGACGTTGACAGTCTTAAAGTTACTGTTGTATTCTTCACAATGGTGAGGATATTAAGGTTATAAACAACAAGCAACAAAATCAATTTAGTCTAAATAGAAAAAAATCTTACAGCACTTGAATTGGATTAATCTTACACATTTAGACCCTTTTAGGATTTTATTATACTGAACAAGTTTTAACAGAGGGCATGATAAAAAACATAACCGGATTTGATTAAGTTCTGTTATAAAATATGGAGCAGTTAAACTTTATGACAAAAACTCCTCATTGCTCATTGATTTGTGGGCAGACTGGTTGTGGAAAAAAAAATATTTGTCCTAGACCTATTACAAACATTTATCGTTTATAATTTTAAACATATTGTGGTTTTCTGTCCAACACTTAAATGGAACAAAGCATATCATGATAGAAGGTTTATATGGACAGATGACGACATATATTTAGTTGTTTCCCGCAATAAACCCGAGTGAGTGTTTAGAACAGTTTTATAGACTGTTTGAAGGAAACGCAGACACTATTTATTATGATGACTGTTCGGCAGAAAGAGAACTAGTTAAAAAGAGAAACACTTTGTCGAAAAATAGCTTTTTAGCGGAAGACTGCCAGGATAAGTGTGTGGATTTTATGCCAAAAATTTAACTCAGTTTTAAAAGACTTTAGAGAACAGTAAAGACTGTAGTGTTATTTCACAGAAAGACAGAGACTCATTTGAAGAATGTTTGGTGGAAAATGATGTTATTTAAAATGACCAGGAAAAACACAGGATTAAGCAAAAACTGAAATCTGAAAGTTTAGTAAATTGTATTGAAAGGATACCCTACACAGTATGTTTGTTTGTAAATAATCGTTATTTTTGGTTATTGAAGTCTTACTTGTTAGAGAACGTATAAATACCAATCCTGGGTCACTTTCGCCCGAAACTGGGTGAGGGGCGAAAGTGAGTCAGGATTGGTATTTATACGTTCTCTGTATGTCTGTGTGTCTGTGTGGATAGTATGTATGTGTGTCTGTCTGTGCGTGCAAGTGTGTGTGTATGCGTGTGTGTCTGTGTGTGTTTGTGCGTGTGTGTGTATGTGTGTGTGTGTGTGTGTGTGTGTACATATGTTGTTGTTGTTATTGTTGGTATTGTGTGTGTATGTGTATGTGTGTGTGAGCGTGTGTACGTACGCGTGCGTGCGTGAGTTCAGCGTGCTTGGGTGTGCCCATGCGTGTGTGTGTGTAGGGGGGGGGGGGGGGGGAGAGAGAGGGTCTTGTGTGAGACAGAGAGATAGAGTGAGTGAGAGAGAGAGTGAGTGGTTGAGTATGTGTGTATACGTGTGTACATACGTGTGTGTGAGTGTGTGTTGTGTGCGCCGCGCGCACGCGCGCGCGTGTGTGAGTGTGTGTTGTGTGTGTGTGTGTGTGTGTGTGAGTGAGTGTGTGTGTGTCTGTGTGTGATTGTGCTCGTGTGGTGTGTGTGTGTGTGTGTGTGTGTGTGGTGTGTGTGTGTGTGTGTGTGTGTATCTGGATCGGGTGCGCTGGATTCTATCCACTGATGCCCATGTATAGCTATGATAGCGACAGTAAGGGTAAAGAGGGCCCATGATGGTAGTAGGGTTCCTTAAATTTTTTAAGGCATTGTTCAGGTCCAGTTTTGACACAATCATCACAAGATTAAACTATCGCATGGTTTTGTTTTTTCTTTTTTGGCTTAAGAACAAGTGATGAAGTTTCTTCATGGATCAACAGCCACGCACTCACATGTCACAAGGTCTTTTGAGCCAGGCTGTCTACTACACAAAGATAGTTTGGAAATGACAAGCCACTTGATTTTTTAGCCAGGGTAAGTGATGCAGACCACTGCAAAATGCACTCTTATATCATACACCCCACGCTGTCTCTTATTACTCCAGTCACTGCACACCTCAACTTCAAAACATTGACATGGCGGCCATCTTGGTTATTCACTGAGCTGAGCTAGCAAGTGTTCTAAACAGTTGTTTTTCACTTTTTAACCAGTAAACAACGGTTTGGTAGAACTCAGTTACTAGTTACACAGCTCCTACACCAGGATAACACATTTTGCACCAAATTACGGATTTTTTTAATGAAAACACTAGTTTTTCACGAAAAAAAACAAAACAAAATGAAGACGTGATGAAAAAGACGACTGCCTTTCGGCACATGCGCACAACCCCCCCACCCCTCCCTCGTTCTTTGTTTGTACTGTCCTAAATGTTAAATGTGATTTTTTTTTTTTTTTTTTTTTTTGCCTGAAGAAGACCCAAGAGGTTGAAATGCATCATGTCTTGTCATGTGCTTTGTTTGTCAATGTCATTTGCGGTAACTAACACCCTCTCTTTCAAAATTTTGCTTCGTTCTCCGCCGTCAGTCACTCCATTTTGAAAAAAAATCGATAAATTGTTTGGTTGCGCCTGACTTCCATGTCGCCACAAATGAACTGAGATCCACCAGAGGCAACTCCCAGAAACTTCAGAAACCAAGGCATCGTCTCAACGTACGGGGCAACTACTTTGCACACAGAGTTGTGAACCTCTGGAATAGCCTCCCGGATGATGTGGTAACAGCGCCATTGGTAGACGCCTTCAAGAGAAGACTGGACAAGCACTGGGAAGCACTACCTTCAGTGTACGACCCAGAATGCCTAGTTTAATTGTTCAGTAGGTGATCTGATTGGCACCATCCTCAAACCACCCAGGCCAATCAGTTTAGTTGAGAACCTGAACATGGTATCCTATGGAAGGACCTGAATCTTGTATCTTCAAAGTCAAAGTCAAAGTTGGTTGGATTACCCCCCCCCCCCTCTCTCTCTCTCTCTCTCTCTCTCTCTCTCTCTCTCTCTCTCTCTCTCTCTCTCTCTCTCTCTCTATCACATCGTCGCTCCAGGCATGCTCAGGAATGTAGGTACTGAGCACATTTTTCACAGCCTCAGCACAGTCTTCTTCTTCTCCAGCCTTAGCCTCAGGTATGCCGAAAACTTGCTGTTATTACGGCGTGAGAAGCCTTCTAGACGGTCGACTTCCGTCTCGAGATCAGACACAGTTTTCAGTAAATAATCTTGCTGAGTAGAAAGCGATGTGATTTGTTCAGAGTTTTGCTGCACATCCTGTCGCATAGCACCGACATCACAACATAAGTTGGCGATCGATGATTTCATTTCTTCTTGATTGACTTTGAACTGCTTAAAAATACTCTCCTGACGATTTAGAGCTTCAGCTTGCGTCTGCATGATCACCAGAATGCTATCTAGTTTCTGTTGTAGACTCATCTCCAACTGTCTGATACTCCCTTGCAAGTCCGGATTGTTCGTTTGCTTTTCTTGAGGCACAGCACATGCGTCTTCAGTTTGGTTGGAGAAAGGTCCAGGGTTTTCTTCGACATCGCCGCTCAACTTGACTCGTCTTAACGCGAACACAAACAGCGCGAAGCACAGAGCAGGCAATGACACGCTCGGCAGGTCAACTGTAGTCGGCAGAGAAATTTGATCGTGGGGGGCGAAGAAACAATCTTCACAGGTAACGTTTTCGATAAAAGTCCCTCTCACCAAATACAGTTCTTGAATACGGATATCCATCAGCAGAAAAGGAGAATACAAGGCAGAAACAACAGAATGTTTCACACCGCAAGCCAGGCAGGCCAGAAGATCTTGACTACTCATGGATTTGGGATTGTATGGATGTGCCAGGGAGTTGGTTACGAGGACGGCTTTATTCTGGAATTCAAAGACAGGATGATAGCTTCATATAAACAAAACTGGCATTCTAAAATGGAAAACACGGACAAATATAACTGGTTTTATGGCTTTAAAAGTATATTTGAAACGGAAAAGTATATTTCAGTATTAACGAACAGATGGCATAAAATTTGTCTATCCAGACTTAGAACAAGGACTCTTGGTCTAAACGCCCATAAAAGATGGTTCTATACTGAGTCATCTACAGCGTCACCGTGTCCATTGTGTGGCTTCCTTAGGGAGGATGAATCGCATTTTTTGTTTCATTGTAGAAATTACAGTGCTGTACGAGATAAGTGTGTAGTTTTTCAAAAGAATGTTGCCATAAATCAGGACACATTTGGAATTCTGAAACTGAATTATGATGATAATTCAGTGAAATCACTTGCCAGATACATTGCAGAGGCATTGAAGATTCGCTCAGAAGTTATCAGCAATTAGAACTTACGATGTACAATTGAAAAATGAATGGTTCAGGAAGTAGTAAAATATTTTGGGTATCGTATTTACATATTTACTTTTACGAATATTATTAAACTGGATGGTCGTGATACTGGCCCATTCTGCTGGTATTTCAAGCTTCCAATTGATGGATGTTTCTTTTATGTTGCTACTTTTGTTTTCGATATGATTATTTCGTGCTTTACCCCCCATGTCACTAAGGCTGCATAGCTAATGACATTAAACATGTTCAGTGTTCAGTGTTCAGTGTTCTCTCTCTCTCTCTCTCTCTCTCTCTCTCTCTGATTGCAAGCCTATACAGTACCTTAAAAATCAACCTGATGATTGTGAGTGCATTACGAAAAAAATAGTAGGAAAAGAACGAAGGGGAGAATTAAAAAATATTCGGACTCTTACCCAGCGTGTAAGAGTTTGTGCTTTATATGTGACTGTAGACTAGAACCCCACTTGGTCAATTTCGAGCCTAGTTGTTTCCCTTGTGTACTTCGTTAAGAATTACGACCGAAAAGCAAGAGAGAGGGAAGGCGATAACGTAAGTTTGTGTTTCCTTTCGGATTTTTCTGTTAACTTCTCGATGTGCAAAGTATATTAAAAAAAAAGAAAGAGTATTGAAAGATTACTGGTTAGGTATTAAACATATTAAGTAGTAGTAGTAGTAGTAGTAGTAGTACTAGTAGTAGTAGTAGTAGGGACTGGCTTCATTAGCCTAGACCTCACGGTCTATCATGTGTCCCCTCTAAATTTCTTCACTTTTTGGGTCATATGGCATGCTACAATTAATATCTTCATTGCAATCCATCATAGTCATGAAACAATTCTCTAAATTTTGAATCATTGTCTAGAAAATTCTTGAAAGTATTAATATCAGGTGCAAATTTAATGGTAGTAGGTATTTCATTCCAGTGGTTAGCAACTCTATAAGAAAATGAAAATTTACGTTGATTAGTGTTACAGTGCTTTATAAAAATCTTTCCTTCAGAGTTTCTAGTACTCGAAGTTTGTGCAACAGAAAAGAATGTCTCAATGTCAATATCATCATAGCCATTAAAGATCTTATAAACTTGAATTAGGTCACCTCTGATCCTTCTTCCCTCAGCGAGTGCAGATTCAAATATTTCAATCTTTCATTATATGATAAGTTTTTGCAATGCTTCAGCAATTTGGTAGCTCGTCTTTGAACCTTTTCTAACATTATTGATTGACGCTTTAAAAAAGGGCTCCAAATCACATTAGCATACTCCAAATGTGGCCTGACAAAAGCTTTGTATAATTTCAAAAAAGTATCTTTATCTAAATAAGTAAAACTCCTTTTTATGATACCTAACATCTGGTTAGCTTTATTTACCACTCTCTGTAAGTGAGGGTCAAATGACAACCCTGCTATCGAAGGTAACACCCAAGTCTTTTTCTTCAGTAAGAGCCACTACTTGGTGATAAACATCATTCTCCATCATTTTATATTCATTATTTTGATTATTATTCCTGACGTGCAATACACCACACTTGGTCATGTTGAAATACAGATTCCACGACTCAGACCACTCTTGCAGTTTGTAGATATCGTTTTGAATACAAGTACTCTTTGATGTACAATTGTAAATCTTAGTATCATCTGCGAATATTTTACATGGACTGACAAGGTTGTCTGGTAGATCATTTATAAAAATAGTGAAAGAACCGGTCCCAATATACTTCCTTGAGGGATACCACTAAGTACATTACATTTCTTTGATTTGGCTGCCCCAACTCTGACTTGTTGAGTTCTATCACTCAGAAAGTTTTTGATCCATTTTAATAAGGTGCCACCAATACCGTATGCTGCTAGCTTTATAAGGAGTCTCTTATGCGGAACCGTATCAAAAGCTTTTCTAAAATCCATGTATATGATATCAATTCCTTGTCTGCCATCTAGCATTGTTGTTATATCCTCCATAACCTCTAACAGCTGTGTGACACATGATCGTTTTTTTCGAAAACCATGCTGACATTTAGAATATAAATTATTATCTGTAAAATAGGAGACTATTGAGTCTCTGACAATACTTTCTAAAACCTTGCATAAGATACAAGTAAGACTTACAGGTCTGTAGTTGCTCGGTTCACATTTTGTACCTTTCTTAAAAATCGCTGTCACCTCTGCCGTTTTCCAGTCTTCAGGTAATACACAGTTTCAAGTGTCTTATTAAAAATGAACACAGTGGAACAGATAGTTCCTCACATAGCTCTTTTAGTACCCTTGGTGGCAATAAATCAGGACCCTGTGCCTTATTTGGGTTAAGTTGTTTTAATTTACTCTCCACAGCTTTGGGAGTGACTCGAATTTCTGTTAACATTACCCCATTTGAATAACATCCTTCTCTCAAGTCCGGAATATCGCATAAATTTTCTTGGGTAAATACACTTGAAAAAAATGTATTTAACATTTGAGCCTTATCCATGTCATCCACCGCAAATGTACCATCAGGTCTCTTTAATGCACTTACACCTGTACTCATTTTCATTTGCTGTTGCACATACCTCCAAAACTTTTTTGGATTTATTTTACCTTCATTGGCGATCTGCTTCTCATAATCTCTTCTTATTCTTTTTAACAACTTTTTACATTTGTTTCTTTCCTTTATGTATTTCAGATAAGCATAACCTGATTTAGTCGTAAGGTATCTTTTGAATAGTTTATATTTCTTTTTGATACATCTGAACGCTGTCTTATTCATCCATACAGGTTGTACTTTTTTAGTATCCCTAACTTTAACTTTAGGGATACATTTCTCCATACCATTATGCAGTAATCTTTTTATGTAGTTCCAACTCTCTTCGCTATTCATTTCTGACATCACAGACCAATCATGATCATTTACAATCTTTCTAAACTTATAATAATCACCCTTGCTAAGTTTGTAAATATACTTAACCTGTTTTTTTACTTTTTTATTAGAAATGTGAAGCTGAAATGCCAAAACATCATGGTCACTTTTACCCACTGGGTCAAGATGCACAATGTCCGAAATAAGATTATCTTCACTTACAAGTATCCAGTCATCCAATGTAGGGTTTTGATCAACTCTCCTCCTTGTCGGTTTGCATACCTTCTGTATCAAAAAGGAATCTAGCACATTTTGTTTAATGCTGTCATTTTTTTCTCCTGTCCATTTTCCATCCCAATGGACGCCTGGAAAATTAAAGTCGCCATAATGCACACCTTAGTATACTTCGATACCATATCAGATTTAAGTATTTGAAATAATTTCTTATCATTTTCTTCACTGCTAGTGTTTGGGCTTCGGTAAATACATCCAAATAAAATTTTACCATCTTGGACACTTTCGACTGAGCACCACACACTTTCCTGAAATTCACACACATTTATTTCCTCACACTCTCGCGCATTCATTGACTTCTCGACATATAATGCTACACCTCTTAACTGGTTTTTGTTTACAAACATGTCATAATTAGGGATGGCAAACTCCGATTCATTCAAAACATTTGGGTGAGAAGGTGTCAGAGAGAATGTAGGCTTGCTCACTCCAATTATGTTAATTCGATGATTTCAGGTGATCATCAAAACAAGAAATTATGGTCTTACATAAGGAGTAAGAGACAGAACAACATTGGGATTCCAGACCTGAGAAACAACCAGAAAAACTAATACAGGACCTGAAGGGAAAGCAAATTTACTAAACAAGCAGTTTTGTTCAGTTTTCTCAAATCCCAAACCTTTAATTAACGTTAGACTAAAGGATGATGATAAACTCCCTGAAATGCAAAACATCAAAGTAAACAAAGCTACTGTTCCCGATGGCGTTCCTGGCAAGCTTTTAAAATTATGTGCCAATGAATTGAGTGAGGTATAGCCTACCAACTACTTTACCAAGCTTCACTGGACCAGGGAGTAATATACCTGATGAGTGGCGAGATGCGAGCATTGTTCCCTTATTCAAAAAGGGTGACAAAACAAAGCAGAGAACTATAGACCTGTATCTCTTACATCCATATCAGCAAAACTACTTGAACACATAATATATAGTAGCATAATGGACCATCTTGACAAATATGACTTCTTAAATAACGCCCAGCATGGTTTTAGACAGTGAAGGAGTTGTGAGACTCAACTTATAACAACTCTCAATGATTTTAATAACTGTCTTAACAACAGACAGCAAATAGATGCAATTTTATTAGACTTTTCTAAAGCCTTTGATAAGGTTGACCATGAGGGCCTGCTGCTTAAATTAGAACACATCGGCATTGGCGGTTCTTTGCTAAAATGGGCTAGATCATTCCTTGTTGGGAGAACGCAGAAAGTTGATGTGGAAGGGTCGTCATCCCATTGTAAACCAGTCTTGTCAGGTGTACCACAGGGAACTGTTCTGGGGCCCTTGTTTCTCTTAATTTATATAAATGACATAAGTAGAAATCTCTCTCCTGGAACTACTATAAGGCTTTTTGCAGATGACAGCTTAGTATATACAATCAGAAGCAAGAATGATACACGCATTCTACAAGAAGATCTCAACGCTTTACAAGAGTGGGAAAGAACTTGGAAAATGGAATTTCATCCCAAAAGTGCCAAGTGTTGCGTATATATGTAACAAACGCTCACCAAATAGATCAGATTATTCTATCCATAATACTATTCTTAAAGAAACTAATGCTGCAAAATATTTAGGCGTGATTATAGATAGTCGTCTCAAATGGAAAGAACACTACAATTTAGTATGTAAGAAAGCAGATAACATCTTAGCTTTCTTATACAGGAATATCAATGACTGCCCCAAAAGGTTAAAGACGACTGCTACAAAACACTGGTTAGACCAGTACTGGAATATGGTTGCTCAGTTTGGGATCCTTACCATCTAAAGGACATTGATAACCTCGAAAAGATTCAGAAGAGAGCAGCACGGTTTCTTAACAGGGAACCACATCAGAGAAAAGGGGAATACTAGGAAGAACATGAGGAAATTAGAATGGAAACCCTTAGAAGAGAGAAGAGCTTTTATCAAACTTAACATCTTCTTCAAAGGCAGAGCTAAAGTAATTGATATTCCAATGGAACAACTAGTATTGGGGTTGTTCTCAAAAACATGTGCTATTTCTGTGACATAGAGACCCCAAAATAAATTTCACTCTACATATACGTCTTTGTGTCATACAGTACAGCCAGGGCTACCATTTGTACTGACAGACAGGGGGTCCCAGGGACCCCTTCACTGATGCTATAGAGGTCCCAGAGGGGGTATAGAGAGTCCCCATGAACAAAATTAACCAATACAGAAAATGTAGTATTTCTTGCTTTTTTAATTATCGGCTTGATAATCTGAACATTTCAGAGTAAATGAATCTCTCTCTCTCTCTCTCTCTCTCTCTCTTCTCTCTCTCTCTCTCTCTCTCATCTCTCTCTCTCTCTGAAAACAATTTCTTTAAAAAAAAAACATTTCTTGTTAGGTGGGTGTTGCTGTAGATATTTCTTTAGGAATCGACGATTCACTGTACTGTAGCATCTTCAGAAGATGTTTCTTTGCGTTTTTTTAAGGAGCGCCCAACCACTGAAGCAACGACATAAATTTGCGAGATGCGATAGCCGTGAAACTTCCTTTCTGCTTCGTTCGCCAAGGCTTGTGCACGCGATTGTTACAACTTGGGAGTCATCGAATTGGTTAATTAGTGGCGGCGAGCGCCACAGTCCTGAATAAGTCAGCCGGTCCACTGAGTAACCGTTCAGTGACGTGGGCTACAAGGCGAGCCTATCAGTGTTTACGCAACTTTCTCGGCTTACTGTACTTTCGCGGGCACACGCTGTCCTTGAATTTGACGGCAGGCAATCGCGCGCGAAGCTAGTGGTGTGCTCAGCTTTGATCACTGACCGCGGCACGTTTGGGGTTTGCCCGATTTTTGTAGTGCGTCCCGCAGGACTCGCTACATGTTTTGTTAGTGCGTCCTTTTCGCTCATAGTGCGTCATGGACGCACATTGTGCGTCATTGGGAGCCCTGCCAGCATTTCATTGTACATCATATCTAAAGAGGAAAAGATGATCGGTCAGTTCATCTTCTCGCAGTAGATGATTAAACATTTAATTTTTTTGCTGTGTTACGGTTGTGACATGGAACCCAAAAAAAGAGCTCTGAGTCTATAAAAACAGCATGCTTTCTAAAACCTGGCATAATTTACTTGTAAACCAAGGAAGAAAAGGTTCCCATAGAAGAGAACTTTCAAAATGATCGAGAATGTGTATTTTTCTGTAATTTTCAAGTTGCACATTAATCCTCCATGCTCGCAGCAACTTCATATTCTCATGTCTCCCATAGTTATTGAAATATACAGCTCAATTCAGGCATGTAGTATTTCTTACCCTGGCAATCAAAAGGTACAAAGCAGCATTTCAAGAAAATGTACTGTTTATTGCATTTAATTATGTAATGAAAACAAATTGTTACAGTTGTGACACGGAGTCCATTACAGTTGTGACATGGAATCTAATTCTACAAAACAACTTGAAACCAACCATGGACATGGCAAACATGAGTCAAAAAGAACATAACTGACAACAGAATAATTACAGTTAACAAAACAGAAAGGACTTGAAGTCAAACCACTGATAAATGTTTTCAGTTTGGAGTCTATTACAGTTGTGACGTGGAATCCAATTCTACAAAATACTGAGAACTCTACAATGTACATGGCAAATATGAGTCAAGGATAAAACAGCTTAAAATAAAAACAGTTCAATTCAGGAAAATAAAACAAGTGAAATCATTTCAGCATATGTACATGTCTCAAATGCTAAAAGTGTAGTGATCACGGGCATCGATCCATGGGTCACCATCACTTTTGTGATCTGCTGGATCTTCCGATGATGAATCAGTCTGTTGTGGCCAAGTATGGTAGGAGCCCGAGGGATGGAGTTTTAGGAAGCTGACGTAGATGTCCTGTTCCTCTACATCAATGGCTTCAATCTGCAATTTAAAGCAATCGTTGAATTGTCACCTACTGGCAGAAATAAGTAGTGTTGGTGATAACCACGCTATAACTAATCATGCTATTGGCTCTATGAATACTACCATCACCATCAGTGAAGCACTTGAACCCACTGGCTGATATTTTTGTCACCTAATGGCAAAATCTAGTAGTGTTAATAATCAAACTATTTCTAATTATACTATCAGCTCTATTAATACTACCATCAGCGTCAGTGAAGAATTTGGACCTGTTGGCTGGTAGATTTTGCTTAATGTTAAACAAAGTTGAATTTATTTGGGGTTTTTCAAAGAAGCTTCTTACCTTTCCAATGAAATGTTCCATCTTCCGTCCGCTCTTGCTAGGGAAAGGCCACTTCAACGTACTGATTTACTTTCAGATGACTGCAACACAGTTAAATAGCAAAGTCATTAGTAACACATTTGTGTCACACTCATTATAATAAGTGCAGTGAAGAATGGATTGACATAGTAATTTTCAGTCTAATTCTTTCAGAATGCATGTATGATTATGAATGATTATTGTACACTTTTGTTTTGTGTCAGTTGGGCATACTATATAGTAGCATACCTTTTGGTTGGCACTGAAAACACACACACACACACACACACACACACACACACACACACAAAACAGAGAACTGAAGCATTGAAGTTGCAAAAATACAAGTGGACAGTAATGATATCAAAGTAAGTAATTTTCCAGTGAAATGCAAGGAAGGCAGTTACCTGATGTTCATAGGCTGAGCCTTCTCAGTCACTGAAGTTTCTGGATCAGGAACAGGGGGGCTGACTGGAGCTTCTGAGGAGGTCGTGTTAATTCTGGCCTCCCATGTTGTTTTGCCCAGTTGGGGTAACTGAAAGTAATCATAACAATGAAAAATAACATCTCTCAGTTTTGTAGATGATGTGTTGTGTGCGCGCGCACGTGCGTGTGTGCGTGGGTGCGTGTGAGGTGATGTCATAATGTGTTGAAAAGTTATATTACATTACATGAAATGAAAAGAGGTCAATTATTAGAACAAGTTACTGAAGTTAGTGAATTAACCAATTAATAAATTACTTTAATCAAATGAAAGAAGACTGCTGGGAGAAAAAAAGGATGGAAGACAACAACTTGTCCTCAGTGATACATATATTAAAGAGGAGTAAAATACACACACACACACACACGGCAAACAGTATACTTTACCACAGGACTGCTAGCAGGGCTTGTTTCCACGAAGATGACGGGACAATGTCCACTGGGCCAGGAGAAGGCGTCAGGTGGCAGGACAACTTGCACATTGACAACATGGCCGGCAGACAGTGCTGTGGTGTCAATGGACAGGTAGCGTGACACTGACAAGCGAAGGCATGGTGATGGCAGGGTCTTCATTTGGGGCTGAGGGACGACGGTCAGGGTCAGAGGAGGTGTTTGGTTGGAGGGAAAGGGAAGGGTCAACTTTAATGCCTTGAGTCTCAAGTACACAGACATGATTAGCTACTTCCCTAACACTACCTTCTAGAAGGGATGGAGAGATGGGAGCATTTGCTGTCACAGATGCATTGGAGCACTGAGGTGCAGGGGCAGAATGGACAGGATGGACCACATGCTGTGTCTGTTGTCGACTGGGACAACTTTGTGGTTGTCCTTGCTGACCTTGCTGATGATGCAACTCATGGCACACCCAGGAACCTACAACATGTTCTACAGGACAGTCACGGCCTACTCCTGTTTGGCATGGCAAGCACATGCATGTGAGATGGCGGCTGTGGATAGAATTTTTGCTCAATACATCTCACAGAGTGGAACGATCTTGTTCCTTGCCACTGTCTTGATGTTTCTGTGTGGGCGTTGTCTCTGGATCTCGTCCTCTCCAACCCAGAAGAAAGAAGCGCAGGAAGTGGGAACATCCATGGTGTGGTGGCTGCTTGTTCAGGATGAACCTTGACAATACTGGAACATGCCCCAGCATTGGCAATGATGGCTTTCTTGGCCACAACAGCAGAAGATGCATGGTGTTTCACCACAGCACTCTCTCCATCAGAGGGACTCTTGCCATGGCCAGAACCAAAGAAATTTCTTTCTAAGGTGGCATCAAAGTCTGAAAGAGAAGATGCAATGTCAGCAAATGGGCCTTTACTTTTGTACTGAGAAGCACAGCCATCGGTCCATTGCACAAAGGTGAGAGATGGTCAGCAAATGGGCCTTTACTTTTGTACTGAGAAGCACAGCCATCGGTCCATTGCACAAGGTGAGAGAGGGTCAGCAAATGGGCCTTTACTTTTGTACTGAGAAGCACAGCCATCGGTCCATTGCACAAGGTGAGAGAGGGTCAGCAAATGGGCCTTTACTTTTGTACTGAGAAGCAAGCCATCGGTCCATTGCACAAGGTGAGAGAGGGTCAGCAAATGGGCCTTTACTTTTGTACTGAGAAGCACAGCCATCGGTCCATTGCACAAGGTGAGAGAGGGTCAGCAAATGGGCCTTTACTTTTGTACTGAGAAGCACAGCCATCGGTCCATTGCACAAGGTGAGAGATGGTCAGCCCTCGTGCTTCCCGGAGATGGGACAGTGCCCTGAGGGTGAAGGCCTGTACAGCATGGTGATCATGCTTCTTGTCGGGTGAGATGAAACCAAGGACTCTGTGGTGGTTTCACTACACCCTGGCACCTGTAGTATGTGACTGTTGGATGAAGAGTCACTTGATCATGGTGCCAGTGTGCTGCATGGATCTCCTCTGGTAGGTGCAGGCAAAGTTTTCTGCAAAATCCATCACCATACAGACAGTCTCAGATGGAAATGGTGTCATTTTTCTCAACTCTGAAAACTGTCGGAGCTGCCAGTCTGCCCGGGAAAAGATGCTGGGCCAAGAATGTCAGCTCCTTTCGGAGATCACAAAGAAGCTGCTGGATATCCCCCTTCTTGGTAGCAAGAAATTTGCGATGTTGCGCTTACCATGGGAGAGAACAGTTTTTGATTCCCAGCAGTGCCAAGTCAGTTTTCCGGCATGACTAAGAAGCGGGTGAACATGACTGTCAAGCTTTTGCAAGCCACAAACATCACATTCACCATAGCAGCATGCTTTGTGTTTGGGTCGCACGTTATGAGTGCAACAGCATGCCGCTCATGCCGGATCCAGCACTTCTGTCATGGACAGCAGCAAACTGAATTTAGGGTGTCCAGTTTCAGTTTTAAATTTGCAGTACTCACAGAGACACTGCCTCAGTTTTGCCTGTGCCATCAGCCGAATATTTGCTGGACGGCACTTGGCAAATTTTGAAAAACTGAGCTGCTGACCAGTGGTGCGGAACTCCTGATAGAGTTCCCTGATGCGTCTCTGCAGAACTGCAGCTGCTTTGCCAGTTTTCCTGCTCACCAGTTTCTTGTCAGGAATGGTTCTGGCTGACTCTTCAAAAAAGTGTCTTGCATGCTCTTCAGCAGCATTCACTTTTTTTGTTTTTTCTTTTTGAACTTTGTGGCGTTTCACCGTAGTCCAATGGACACCCTGCATGGCGCTTCTCTCTCTGTAAGTACCAGTGCCTTTGCAGACACTGAGGAGAATGCGCCTGGCTTGCCTGTCAGCTGAAAGCTGCTTGTTCCTAAGCCGCAGACAGGCGTTCATGAAAAGGTGACCCATCTTCTGCGCAGGAACACCTTGATTTATCCTCTGTGCAAACAACTGCTTCTTCCTGGGGCTAGCCCTTTCGATCAGCGTTGCTACAGTGGATACAGATTTTCTTGGGCTCTGTGGTAGAGCACATCTTGCCCTCTGCAGTGCTTTGCGTTGGGCCTCTGGGGAGCGTTCTTCAAAATGAGTCCAAGCTTTTGGCTGATCATGCCCTGCTAAAACACTACCCTGACACTGAACTGACTTGTTTTCCCTTGCTGCCTGCTTTTTCTGATGATAAAGAGATCTTCGTCTTTCATTCCTCTTTTCCCTTGTTCTCCAGTGCATCTTTTCAGCTTGCTGTCTTTTCTGCTCCCTCCATTTTGCCCTCTGAGAATCTATCGCTACAATGTCTTTTCTTGTTTGCATTTTTCTTTTTGGCATTCCTTCTTCCTGTGTCTTTCTGCTCGTTTTCTAAGTGTAGCTTTTACTGGCTGTTCAGCCTTCTTTTCATCAGATAATGTTTTTCTTGTATGCTTTGCACTTTTCTTTGTTTTCATCTAAGTATCTCTGATACTTCTCTGGATCCTCTTTTACTCTCTGCCTGTATGCTTTGACCCTCTCAGCATTTGATGAAGCTTTTCCCTTGGGCTTGGGGGTGGGGATGGGGGGTGAAGGTTCAGGGGGTGTTGGCCTGGCCCTCTTTTCTGCCAGTCGTCCACATCTTCGTGGTTCCATATTAGGATCAGACATCTGTAGGCAATCAAATAATGACAGAGTCTGAAGGGACAAAAGGGAAAAAACAATGAGACAAAAAAGGTGTTTAAATGAAGAAGAATATATGGCAAATATTGTTTGTTTGCTTTTGGTTAAAATTAAAAATTAAAAAGAACTGTCTGCGTCAGCTCATTTTATGCACACACATGTGTGCGCACACATACACATACATGCATGTATGCATACATTTTTGTTTTTTGTTTTTGTTTTGTTTTGCGCATGAAGTGGAAACAGTGATGATGACAATATATGATTACTTAGAACAAAAACCAGTGATGTTAACTCAACATGAAATAAGTGTAATAGCTGAGCTTTTAAAGAAAAAAAATTCAGATACAGAAACATTTTTATCTATTTGGAAGATGTGGGTTTTCTTGGTTTCTCGTCACAACTGAAATCAACCAATCTGATTTATATAAATTACTTTATGTTAAACTCGGCTTTGTTTGTTTTTAATTTTGTCAGATCTGACAAAAGAACAAAGGCTGGGTTAGGAGCGAGTGATGTATGGACAACAAAGCAAAATCCACGGTAGTCAAGAGACTTCATTGCTTGGTTTCCATGTCACAACTGTTCACCTTTTTTTTTTAATGATTAAAATATGCATTAGTTTTGCACTTAAACTAATCTAAGTGAGACGAAATTAATAGCCAAAAAGCAAAATTACGGTCATGTGGAGTACAACCACGGGGAAGAAGGTATGGAAGTGGGAGAGGGTAGTGACGCTTTTCGTACGTGACGAGAAACTCGGAACAGTGGGTTCCGCGAGCGATGTACGTACTTCCGACGTAGATTACATCAGAAGTAACAAACCGTCGATTGTCGGCAGAAAAGATAGTAGCTGAGTTTAACGACAACATTATAGATCTGTTCCTTTCACTGAATCTAACAATGGAATATGTGGTGTATGAAAAGAGAAATACGATGATGAGGCATTTCGGTCGGTGAAAGAAACCAAGCAGCTTTCGTTTCCCGTCGCGACGAACACATCGGTATAATCTTCATTCTGCCAGTGACTGATACAAATGGCAGTGACAGGCAGGCAGACAAACTGTAATTTGTTTTTAGCAACTGCTCCACTGACAGATAAAAAAGGCAGAAGAAACAACCGACAGGCAAACTATTTGACTTTCTCCATTTCCAGATCTAACAGTCACGACAAGGAAACGAAGTGTCATATGTTTCCCGTCGCAACTGGAACACCGGCCTATTTACAGACGGACGAGATAAATAAAACCCACAATCAAAAGTTCGAAAATCAAATTCAGTATTTACCCTACACATTTGTTTGGTTATTACATAAACGAAATAAAGAAAAACATCGATGACACATAGAACGAAAAAAGTTTAACAAAATTCCGACCGGTCGGCCCCGGAAACTATCGCGCTTTCGTCTCTTGTCTCAACTGACATGCTGCTCACAACCAAATCTATTTATTTAGATTACGCTTTAAAATTTCACCCCGCGCAGGAAATGTCGCTTTCTTTAATCCAAGTGTATGTTCTCTGACGACATTTTTTACCTCTGCAAACATCCCGTCTTTATAAAATAAAGACTAAGTGTAGCTGGAAGTTGGTTAGCAAGACGAAGACGAAGTCTGTGAGAACATCCGAAATTAAAAAATTTCTCGTCTTAAATACTAATTTACATTATTTAATGCCTTCATAATGTAGCAATATTCTTTTTTACAAAGAACTGCTCATAATTAAACTATCAAAAATGGTTTGAACAAATCAGTACACCCACCTTCAATGAAGCAGTCGCAGGAGGCTGGCACTGTCGTGACGTTGCCGCAGAGGATGGAAGACAAAGAAACGGGAGTGCAGAATCCACTCATAGAGTGATAACGCGGGAAAATTCCGCATGCCAGAGATGTTTCAGGTCAAGGCAAGTGCTCTGACGTGGAATCTCGGTCAACCGACCTCAGTCTCAGAGTTTCACACAGAGTTTACGTTGTACAGTCGCGACCGTAAAAAGTGGGAAACGGCGCCGTGTTTGTTATCCGGGATATGATTTTAAAGAGATAGGAACCATAGTTCGTTAGCGCAGATAGTACTCAGCGTCGTACACTGTTTTCTTCATTAGTTTATGTTGGAAAGCATTCCGTGGAATGCTGAACAGTTTTGTGCATGAAACATTACGATGGACCGGAAAGTGGAAACGAAGCGTCACGACCGTAATGAAAATATTATACGCCCATATATAATCAACATCAAGATGCAGCAAAGAGTTTGATTATTGCAAAGGTGCAAAGATATCTGTAGAGGTGTTTGACGCTGTTTTTGTTTCAAAAAACACTTGTTAAAGGGTCTTAAAAACGATCAGTTTACAGCGTGTTTCTTCTTGTCACAAATCCGCCATTTTGTTTTGTGTGATTTTTGGTAATGAATGCTCAATTTACAAAGAAAATAATACAAACATGCATTTTTGTTTTTAGATTTTATTTCTTCAATACAAACACCACCAAAATATAACAAGCATCACAATATTCCACAAACAAAACACAAATTTCAAGTCTTCCAAGTGGGTTACCCCTATGCCACACATGTTTCTGAGAACAACCCATATACGCAACACTTGGCACTTTTGGGGATGAAATTCCATTTCAAGTTCTTTCCCACTCTTGTAAAGCGTTTAGATCTTCTTGTAGAATGCGTGTATCATTCTTGCTTCTAATTGTTCTATATACTATTACTAAACTGTCATCTGCAAAAAGCCTTATAGTAGTTCCAGGAGAGAGATTTCTACTTATGTCATTTTATAAATAAAGAAAAACAAGGGCCCCAGAACAGTTCCCTGTGGTACACCTGACAAGACTGGTTTACAATGTGATGACGACCCTTCCACAACAACTTTCTGCGTTCTCCCAACGAGGAATGATCTAGCCCATTTTAGCAAAGAACCGCCAATGCCAAAGTGTTCTAATTTAAGCAGCAGGCCCTCATGGTCAACCTTATCAAAGGCTTTAGAAAAGTCTAATAAAATTGCATCTATTTGCTGTCTGTTGTTAAGACAGTTATTAAAATCATTGAGAGTTGTTATAAGTTGAGTTTCACAACTCCTTCGCTGTCTAAAACCATGCTGGGAGTTATTTAAGAAGTCATATTGTCAAGATGGTCCATTATGCTACTATATATTATGTGTTCAAGTAGTTTAGCTGATATAGATGTAAGAGATACAGGTCTATAGTTCTCTGCTTTTGTTTTGTCACCCTTTTTGAATAAGGGAACAATGCTCGCATCTCGCCACTCATCAGGTATTACTCCTTGATCCAGTGAAGCTTGGTAAAGTAGTTGGTATACCTCACTCAATTCATTAGCACATAATTTTAAGAGCTTGCCAGGAACGCCATCGGGACCAGTAGCTTTGTTTTCATTGATGTTGGTCAGTAACTTAAATACTCCTGCTTTGTTTACTTTGATGTTATGCATTTTAGGGAGTTTTATCATCATCTTTTAGTCTAACGTTAATTAAAGGTTTGGGATTTGAGAAAACTGAACAAAACTGCTTGTTTAGTAAGTTTGCTTTCCCTTCAGGGTCCTGTATTAGGTTTATTCTGGTTGTTTCTCAGGTCTGGAATCCCAATGTTGTCCTGTCTCTTACTCCTTATGTAAGACCATATTTCTTGTTTTGATGATCACCTTCTGAAATCATTGAATTAACATAATTGGAGTGAGCAAGCCTACATTCTCTCTGACACCTTCTCTTAATATGTTTATACCTAACCAGTAATCTTTCTGAATTAGGATGTAGTTTCAATTTCTTAAAGAAACGATGTTTCCTTCTCAACAAACGTTTAGTTTTTGTAGTAATCCATGGCTGGTGGTTCTTACTTGAAGTTATTTTAGTAGGTATGTTGTCATCCATAATAAATCCCAAGTTAGTTTTTATACACTTCCAAAGGTCACTGACATTATCTTTAACACTATGGGACCTCAAAAAAGACGACTGAAATCATGAGTATCCCTGCGCAATTTTGGTAAATCTGCTTGGTTCCAGAGTCTGATGGTACGTTTAGGGGGTTTTCTTCGAAAGGGTTGAAAGTTGCTCTCTAAGAGAATTATGTCATATCACCCAGGCCTGCAATTAATTCCTGATTGCCTAAAGCGCCGGGGACAATTGGTAAAAAAATAAATCCAGGAATGCCTTACCAAGTTGGCTTCAATCTGA